>CABHPQ010168519.1:0-43999 GCA_902168405.1 Peromyscus aztecus | reverse complement strand
CTGATGTATCTTAATCTGGAACAAATCCATAGCCTCTAGCTTTCTGTGGAAATAAAAGCAGAGCCTCCTTTCCAAAGCAACATACCCTTACATCCAAATTTTGAAGTCAAGGTACCTTTAAAATATACATTTTGGCATAACTCAACAGCTTTTGCAATCAAATGTTTTTCTTCAGTTACAAATATCAAAGAGAACATAATCCAGATTCTCTATGTGGTAGCCATCTTTACGTGGCTTTTTTTTTATATTACCTTGAGCCTATCGTTTTAAATTGCAGCATTCTAAGACTGAAATGGCGCTGTGGCTGCTGGCTCCACCCACTTCAGCTTCTCAACATGGCAGTGGTACGTTTTCCACCAGCTCTGGGAGCCATCAACTCTCAGAAATAGTGGGTCTATGCTTCTATCAAAGCAGTGTGTAGCCCAGAAACCTCTTTTTTGTTTTGTTTTGTTTCATTTTGTACTAGCAAAGGCTAAATCCACCACGCAGCTTAATGTGCCACTTGCAGACACCTTATTCCTGCCATACTGCAGGTCAAACACGCACGCCAGGAACCTGCCATACAGTAGCTCAAGCATGCAGGCTGCGGCTAACTTGAGAGAGACAACTAGGAAGCTGTTTTAGCTCCATTTTAGAATCTTCTTTTTACGCTTTCTCGGGTTTTAAGTGGAAATTCCTGCCCCACGTTATGGTGGCATTTGTAGCTAGAGTTTTCCTGCCTGGCCCACAGTCAGAACAAATCTCTGTCACTGGCCAGTTCTACAGCCGCTCAGACCCAACCAAGTAAACACAGAGACTTATATTGTTTACAAACTGTATGGCCGTGGCAGGCTTCTTGCTAACTATTCTTATATCTTAAATTAATCCATTTCTATAAATCTATACCTTGCCATGTGGCTTGTGGCTTACTGGTGTCTTCACATGCTGCTTGTCATGGCGGCAGCTGGCAGTGTCTCCTCCCACCTTCCTGCTCTCTCAATTCTCCTCTCTGTTAGTCCCGCCTATACTTCCTGCCTGGCTACTGGCCAATCAGTATTTTGTTTATTGACCAATCAGAGCAATTTGACATGCAGACCATCCCACAGCACTGTACCACTCCAGAATCTTTTGGCTTTCAGAGTTTCTATTTGAGAAATCATGTGTTAATCTGATGGGTTTACCTCTATATATGACTTGTGTTTTTTCTCCTGCAGCTTTCAATATTTTTCTTGGTGCTTTATGTTCAGTGTTTTGAGTATGATACACTGTGGAGTTTTTTGTTTTGAGTCTTGTCTAGTTGGGGTTCTGTGTGCTTCTTGTATCAGTATGGGTATGTCTTCATTTGGGAAAGTTTTTTTCTATGGTTCTGTTAAGGATCTGATCCATGCCATTGTTTTTAGATTATTCTCCTTCTTCCATGCCTATAATTCAAGGATTTGGTCTTTTGATGGTGTCTTCTATTTTCTGTATGTTCCCATCCTGAATTTTTTTTTAATTTTCTTTGCTCAGTTTTTCTAGATCCTCTCCTTTATCTTTGAGTCCTTATATTCTATCTCCTGCTTGGTTCATTTTACTCATCAGGCTTTCCCCTGAGTTTTCTAAATGGTATACCAAGGTTTTCAATTCCATATTCATTTCAGCTGTATTCCCTTCAATGTTCCTATCTCTTCATTGAACTCAGTTTTTGAATCCTTAATTATCTTCATTATTTCATGCAGATGTTTATTTGTAGTTTCTTGGACATAATTCAAATGTTTATTGTTATCATCTTGGAGTTCACTGAGGCATTTGTTCATGTCTTCTTTAAATTTCTTGAATTATTTGATAAACTTTGTGATTGTTCTTTTAAATTCTTTGTCCTGGGGCTCATCTAGGTATTGATATTGTCCCATGGATGCTCCACTACCACACATATCAGTCTTTGTTTCCTGTCTCAGCACCCATTTTAGGGGACATTCAATTATGTCAACTTGGTCCTGCTGGTCCAAGTTGAGGTGCCGATTATGTTTTATGGTATTTTCTGGTGAAACAAGATAGTGCACTGACCAAGGAAAGAATCCCCACAAATCTGGTTTAGTGGCCCACTGAATTTGTTGGAGTTAGTTTTATGAATATTATTGAGAGGTGACTCACACTTGAGCATGGAAGACTCAAAGGCAACTGCATCTCTGAAAAGCCCACCACGGCCTGTGTGAGAGATTATAAGATTTACGTGCCTGAATTTCACTGTACAGCTCACAGGCTGTTCATCTGATAGCTGATCTGAGAGTTCTTTGCTCTCCCAGCAGTGGAGGGTCTTTGTGAATCTTCTAAGTTTCAGGAGTTTCCCAAGACTTGTAATTTTTATTTATTTGCTGCATCGAGTGAGTCTCCTTCTAGGAGCTAACAGTAATACAACAGTGAAGATTCCTGTAAATGATACTTATAATGGAAAGGAGGTAACTACTGTCCATACTTCCATTAAGTTTTAGATGGATAACCAAATATGATTGAACTATGTAATAGTGTCACCCATGAAAAGAGAATAAAATGCTAATGCATACTATAGCGTGGATAAGGCTTGAAAGCATTTTACTACATTATACGTGTCAAATCTCAAAGGGGCATGGATGACTTCATTTATATAAAATATACAGAGTAAAAGTAGTTCATAGAGATTGAAAAGAGATTAGCATTGTCCTAGGGTTGGGAGTTGTAAAGGAAAATGGAATATATTATATGTTCAAGGTAAGGAAAATATTTTGGCATTCAATGGTGGCAATGCTTACAATTTTATGAATATGGTAAGACAATTGATTTCTGTACTTTATGTGTGTGATGGAATGTGAATTCTATATTATATGAACAATAACAGAGGTAAGGTAGAGAAGGGATACCTATAGAGACAACTTCCATATCAGTTGAGAGAGAAAAGACTCTAGGGCAAAGAATTTCCTTAAAGTTCAACTATCTAACAGGTAAGTGACAACCTTGGAATGTGGGACTCCTTTTCTGAACTACTCTATTTTCTATAAAGAATAAAATCCAAGATAGCATCCAGGAGTGAAGCAAAAGGAGAAAGTTGAGGAGGACCAGGGAGAGAAAAGGTGAATAGCACCCTTAGGAAAATGAGTGGAATTTGACAAGAACCTACTTAAAGTTTCTGGCCATAAATTTAAAGTGAGATGAAGCATATTGATTTTATGTTTTTTCTTAGTCACATCTGACCAATTGAGTCCAGTGCAGAGTAGGTGGATATTTAACCAAGGTTGGCAGTTTCAGAGCGAGTGGGATAGACTCTTGAGGTTGTGTAAAAAGGCAGTTATTATGATGAATCATGGAACCTTAGTGAGATAACTATAGGAGCAAGGATGTGAGGAGGTTAATGGGCAGAAAATGTGGTGATGGTAATGGGTTGTTACTGGAAGGTTGAGAAATCACTGGAGTGGGAGTAGAAGGGAGACTGAGCTGGAGATGTGGGAAGTAGAGATGCTCTGAAATTTGATGATGACATTGAAAGTGTGCAACTATTACTAATGGCAATGTCCAAGGTTTGTCTCGGAAGATGAATAGCTAATCTGAGTAGCTAAAAAAAATGTTTTAAAGTATTGCAGGACTATTAACTGCTTCTGCATTAAAAACAGTGTGTGCTTCAAATGGAAAGGGATTCACGGGTGTTAGTCTTTCTCTAGCATGAGAAAGAGATGTCTACTAGAGAATGCACTAGGTGGCTGAAGGTCCCAAGTCAAGGGACTCGGGGAACAACAGTAGTGAGAGAGGTGAAGATGCCTGTGGAATTCAAATCAGACCAGCCTCATTTGTATGATGACATAGTAACAGTTGAATAAGGGACCAAGAATTGGAGGCAAACCGTGGAATCACTGCTCTTTCTGGGAAGCAGGACCTAATTCTGTGGTCCTTCCTGCCACAGGCACCATGTGATAGATACTAAAACTTGGAAGATAAACCAGGTCAGTGTATGGTGCCCTGGAACACATGTCGGTCATTTCTTTAGCATCTATTTGGTTTAATAATGTATTTTCAGTCAATGTATTGGTGTAAGTGAAGTGGTTTGATCTCCAATATTCAGTTGATGAAACTGGAGTACAATGACAATATTCAGCTCAAGACAGAGCTGTAGACCTGATGGGACCTGAATATTTCATTGCTAGTTCAGCGATAAAGATACCAACTACTACCTCAGGAGCTGTGAGGGAAGCCAAGAGATTAATTTATTTCTGCAGTGTGGAAAATTTAATGGATTAAAACTAAGAACAAGCAGGAAGGAGAAGTCAACAAAAACACATTTTGAAGACTTCTTATGACCAGTCATCCCAGAATCACCAATAGGTTCCCCCAGGCTCGAACTCACCTGGTCATGTGACCCTACACCATTATTAATTTTTGTTTTGTCAGTATGGGCCTGAGCCCCAGTTTTCTTACCTCAATAATACTGTTACTGGGTTCAGGAGACAGTACACTGTTAGCCATGTGTTCAAAAATTTAAAGAAACACTCTAATATTTTAAAAAGTGGGTAGAAAAAGAAGAGTGCTACATTATTTTGAATTGTCAGTGAGGCATTTTATTGCTTTCTTTGCAAACTGAATGTTCTGCTTCCTAAGCGAAGTGTAATTATGCTTCCCCAAGCAAACATTGACTTGTTAGACATTTATTTCTTCAGCCACCTGTCATCTTCTACAGTGACTAGTTTGGGGCACAATAGTCTCAGAAGGCAGTGGGAGAGCCTTTGTGCTATAATTGATTTCTTGTCTGGAGATTTGCAGTAAACATTGGCAAGGCTGTGGTGGGCTCAGACCCCATGAAGGCAGGGAATGAAGCTAGATAGTCATCCAAATTCTTGTCTTTGATCTTTGAATAATTAGAAAAAAAACTTCTATTATCATATATTCATTCTAGGAGATGCTGTGTTTAATGGTGCCTGGCATCCCCAGAGAGATTTTATGCTGATAAATCGTACACATTCCACACTGACACTCCACTTGGCATTGCTCTGAACTTACAAGGCCAATGTTTTAATAGAGGTTTTTATTGTTGCTTTTGCAAGGTTAAGAATGAGGTGGGGAACAGAACTTTTTGTTCAGCAAAATGAACCACTATCTAGTCAAGTAGAAAGCACTCTAACAATCAACCAAAGTGATGCTCATTTTCCATAGTCTGCTCAATACGACAAGCAAGCCTTTGCTAGAAACTGGCTTCACTGCTTTCCAGTCATTCTTGGAAAGGGTTGGCTTCTAAATATGCATTTGTGTTCAGTTAATAATGTATTGATCCCCTAAAGGAAACCACATTCCTTAGTCCCTTGCCAAAGAGAGAGGAGACAATGCTTGCATTAGCAAATGGGGCCATGCCAATATCTCCCATCCAACACTTGGTCTTTGAAAATGGTCTTCTTTTAAAGAACTGAAATTTTCACATATATCTCATTTATAGTCAAGGCTAGTGCTTTGCCAAGTCCTTGAATTAGCAATCACTTTATGAGGCAATTGATCTAAGACCACCATGCAAAATAATAAAAAAATAAGCATCATATGATATAATTTAAGACAGCTTTAGTTAGTCTACTTACCCTCCACCCATTTCTTCTTACCTGCTTCTCATTCATTCTTTTATATGGATGGTTTAGGGCTTCCTTGGCTGAGGAATTTTACTAGAGCTAAAAGTAAAATAAGTCTCCTGAAAAGATAACATTGTATTCCAGAATCCTAGCACAGAAATCTAAGCTTTTGGTGGGTGAAGAAATAGAAGAGAAATTGTTGACGGATGAGGAAGAACAATGGACTCTTAACACTTGGGAATCTTTTCCCACAAGGCCCCTCTGCAAGTTTGGCTGAGCCCCACCCAAGTATGCCATGAATGATGCTGGATCTGAAGGAGTCGTGTGTTTTTTTTTTTTCAAGGTAACCAAGGAACTCGATACCATTCCAAAGGTGTCTACACTTACTGTTGGAATGGAAGAAATGGGAGTTGAACAATGTCTGCAGTTGAGTTTTCAACCCTTGAAGATATGACTAACGGATCCTCCAAGTCAGAAGGAAGATAATGCAAAGGTAAATGATGAAACACACGTTTCTTTTGCACCTATGTTTGTGGAATAAGATTCATTCCTATGCACTGACATTACACAAGGCTTTGTAATTTGCAAAAATATTTAACTTATTCCTTAGGATAAGCATTATATATAAATAAGTATCATCAGTCTTGCTTCATAGCTTAGAGATTTAAAAATTCAGAGAAATTAACTAGCTTCCTAAGAAACACAGCTAAATGCAGCAGAGGTAAGACATGAAATTAGCTCCACCTCAGTTTAAATTCATGCTCATTTCAATATACCACTCTGCCTGCCTAATAGAGAAGCTAGGTGCATTCTGTAAGTGCTATTGAAAAGACAGCTAGAGCTATTTGAATATGAGTAATTTTATAAATTAATTGATAATGAACAATTAAAAATTCAGAACTTGATCATAGTTCTCTGGGTCCCTGTGGGATATAATTACTAGGGATCTTCTCCCCAGTTGCCCACAGACCTGGGCTCTTCCTTAGGCCCTGAACATTCATTCCTTTTTCAAATAAGCAGCCATGATTCAAACCACTAATACACAGTGGAACACATTCCCCAGGTTTCTGCTTCTTTATGACTCAAATAAAAATATAAGGTCCTGATTCTTCCCCAAATCTCACAGCTCAAGACCCAAGCTTCAAGTATGCCGTGCGTTCTCCAAGATGTCATGCCTTTAGTGCCTAGACCAATATTTTTGTACATTAAAAAATTCATTATTTTAACATACAATTTTACTTAAACATCCCCCATCTTGGTAAAACTCTCAACTGCTCCTTCCCAAATAGAACTGCCAAATTCTCCTAGCCACAGGACATCTTCTAAAGTGGTCATCTGTACACTGTTCCTTCCTCCCATTTTCTCTGAAATCCACTCTGTTCCCATGGCCCATCATGAGTGAAATGTTACCCACTGCCCTTATATCTTGTCAGGTCCACAATAATTGCAAAGGAACCCATGTCACCAAAAGCATCATGCAGTCTCCTGGGTGACCTCTCAGCTCAATAGCTTCAGTATTCTGTACAGAACCTTTCTTCAGTCTGTGGCTTGACCCCATTGCTCTTCTCTGATAATTTGACTGGGGTAATATCTTTAATTCCCAAATCTTAAATTAATTGGTATTACATATTTGAATCTGACAATGGTAGTTCAGCTTTGTTGAACTGAAAAAGTTCTTCCTATCGAATTCTGTGTCAAAATATCCATCGCATGTTCAAGCCGGAAATCTGCATGTCATCCTGCTTCCCCTGTCCTCAGCGCATTTCCTCTAGATATGGAATCCACAGAGGGGTCTCTGTGTTCTACTTCCAGAATCTTGACTCTACTCCTGCATCTCTATTTCACTGTCCTCTTTCACCTGAATTTTGTGACTGTTTTAGCAGTTCTCACTTCTCCCTCCGCCTCAGCCCTGTCTCATGCTATTTCAAAGCAACAGCAATAAAATTACAGCATGCATAAAATAATCTGACCCCTATTTTATGAATCCTCCTGCAGATCCCTCTTTCTAAAATAAACAAAAGATCCTTTCATGTCCCACAAGCTGACAGTGGTCAGACGCTGGCTCTGATCCAGTTCTATAACCCTTTCACACGTTTTCAAGGCTCTTCCAGTTGTACTGAACTTTGAAATTCTCCTATAAAGTGTGTCTCTTTCCCATCATGCTCTCTGCACATTCCCTTTCATCTGCTACAACCGTTTCCCTTCCAAATTTATCTTTGGCTCTCATTTTTCAAAATTCTCAGAAAAGATCTTCATGTCACCCATCACATAAGGTTTAAATCTTAAATAATCCCCAAGGGCCTATGTCTTCAGCGCTTGGTCTCTAAGCTTTGATGCTGGTGGGAGAGGGTGAAACCTTTAGAAGGTGGGATTCAGTAGAAAGAAGTTAGGGCATTGGGCTATGTCCTTAGCACACCACTTCCTCATTCTCATTTTGTTTCCCAGTCTTCAAAGCAGGGAATAACCTCTTTGACCATATGCCCCTGCCGTGATATACACAGATAAAAGTGACCGGGCCAAATAACTGTGGACTAGAAACCCCTGAAGGAAGTCTTTCTTCCAAGTAAGTTGATTTCCTCAGGTATTTTACCCCACTCCCACCCCAACGAAAAGATGACTAGCACACCATACGTTGTATTCTGAGCCTCACCATATTTACTTCATGCTTTGAGCTTATCAAGGTCTATAGTTTCTTCAGTTATTTGTTCAGTAACAATATGTTATCCATTTTCACAGCCGTGTGTATACTCCATGGAAACCATGAACATGGAAGGGTTGCTTACTCTTGTATCTCCAGTACTGAGCACCACAAAGGACAGACTGAAATGCTTTGACTACTATGTATCTTCTGAGAGATCCAGGCCCCAACCCAACATGCAGCAGACCAGCTGTCTTTAGTTGCTTTCTATTGCTGTGAGAAAGACCATGGCCTAAAACAATTTAGGAGAAAAGGGTTTGTTTGATTACATGTCCTAGTCTCAGTTAATTATTGAAGAAAGCCAAAGTAGGAACACAAACAGGGCAGCAACCTAGAGGTAGGAACTGAAGCAGAGACTATGGAGAGATGCTGCTTACTGGCTTGCTGGTCTACCTTTAGACTTTGAAGTTGCCAATTCCCACTCAAATGACCCAGTTACTTAAAATAAATCTGCTTCAGATAATAAATATTCTATTATAAATAATAATAAATATTCCAGTGGTTAAGATACTTTAGAGAACATAATTAAGAAAATCTGTGTGCTTAATATTCATAAAAATACACTTCAGCCGGGCGGTGGTGGCGCACGCCTTAAATCCCAGCACTCGGGAGGCAGAGGCAGGTGGATCTCTGTGAGTTCGAGGCCAGCCTGGTCTCCAAAGTGAGTTCCAGGAAAGGCGCAAAGTTACACAGAGAAACCCTGTCTCAAAAAACCAAAATAAAAAAAAAAATACACTTCTAGGCCTGTGAGATGGCTCAGCAGGTAAAAAGTACTTGCCAGCCTGGAATCGAGTTTAATCCCAGAACTCACCTTCAAGTTGTCCTCTGACCTCTACAATTGGACTTTGGGACACAAGTTTCCTTCCCACAAATAAATAAATAAATAAATAAATAAATAAATAAATAAATAAGTGACTACTACTGGAGAGATGGTTCATGACTATGCAAGTACACACTGTCCTTTAGACCTAAGCTCTAGTCCCAGAACCCATATCAGGAAATTCCACACTGCCTGTAGCACCAGCTTCAGGGACATCTAGTGTCTCTGACCTCTGGTCTACATGGGCACTTACATTCACATGCACATAGACACACACACACACACACACACACACACACACACACACACACGAAATTAAAAAATAATAAATAAATGAACATACTAGTTAAGAGTTACTATTGCTGTGGTGAAATACCATGGCCAAAAACAAGTTCAAGAGGAAAGGGTTCATTTTGACTCCACTTCCACATTACTGTTCATCATCAAAGAAAATCAGGGCAATAACACAGGGCCAGAGCCTGGATGGAGGCAGGAGCTGGTGCAGGGGCCATGGAAGAATGTTACTTTCTGGCTTGCTCATCACTGTTTGCTCAGCTTGATTTCTTATAGATCCCCAGAATACCACCCAGGGGTGACACCACTCACAGTGAGTTGGATCCTCCCATACCGATCATTAATTAAGAAAATGCCCTACAGGCTTACCTATAG
This sequence comes from Peromyscus aztecus, assembly GCA_902168405.1. Classification (NCBI taxonomy): domain Eukaryota; kingdom Metazoa; phylum Chordata; class Mammalia; order Rodentia; family Cricetidae; genus Peromyscus; species Peromyscus aztecus. The sequence continues at coordinate 34,278 of CABHPQ010168519.1, read as the reverse complement.
GCCAGTCTAATGGAGACATTTTCTCAATTGAGGTTCCCTCCTCTCAGACCACTGTAGCTTGTGTCAAGTTGACATAAAAACTAGCAAGGTCATTGAATAAAACAAACAAACAAAAAAGACAAACAAACAACAACAAAGCGCAGTCATGAAAGTGAAATGATAAGAAGGCATCTGATTATAAACTACACTGAATAGACATGTTCTTCTGCAGGAAGAATCATTAGTGTAAATGAATACTCATTGGATTTGTCAGTGCATTAATGAGTGCCCTCAGGTAGGAAAATTAAATTTAAACTATTTTTTGCTGAATACTCCCTATACTCAAAATGCTGTGCCCAATGGTTCAAGGAAATAAAAGCGAACAGAAGGGCCTTAAATCTGATCATAAAGTGGTTGATTGCTCCCATGACATTACTGTCGCATCAGTGAGCTTGTCTTGTTAGGTTAGTTATTATTGTGGCTCACAGGGTTCATGGCTTGGTAAGCCTGACAGTCACTTTTCTCCTCTGGTAGTATGCATAGCACCTACAAGCATCATGAAAGCTAGCAAACATGAATTAAACTTTCAGGCATATACCAGGTTGATCCATATTCTGTGATTCAAGGACATTGAATATTCAGCAAAAGGGTCTTATGTTCAAGCTCTAAAGGGTAATCAAAAGAAACAGCAAAAGTCTATAATATTTGGGGGTCCATGGAAACCACAGGATAACTACTCCAAGAGAGGCAGCTATTGATGGCATTGGGTTGTTGATTTCTTGATGTGATGTCTAGTGGGGGCACTGTACCCTCTTGTATGGTGACGACATTTAAATGCTTTTTTATAAGTATATGTTTACATTTTAAGAGACTTATGCAGTAGACTTTTTTTAATTAGTTACTTGAAAGTTTCATACACCATGCTTTGATCATGCTTGCTCTCTCCCCCAACTCTTCCCAGATCCAGCACCCCTTCCTTATCCATCCAGTTTTGTGTCCTCTTTATTGTTTAATGTATTAAGTCTTATATGTGCTGCCCATTTATTCCTGTATGTGTGGTCTTACACTGGAGTATAGTCAACACTCTGAATGAAAACTGACTCTTCTTCTCTCAGCAGCTATCAATTGCCAATAGGGCTTGAGCTAGGGTTAGGACTTCTTGCTCACACCTCCCCTCCACACTGTAATCTTGTCTGACTTGAGTTTGCACGGGTCTTGTGTATGCTGTCATAACTACTTTGAGTCTATGTGTTCATCTTCCCTGCTGTTCCAGAAGACACTGTTTCTCTGGCTCTTATTCTCCCTCTTCGGCAAAGATCCCTCAGCCTTGGAAGGAGGGGCACGATGTAGATGTTTCATGTAGGGATGTGTATTTTGCATTCTTTAATTATCTGGAACTTGGGCAGTTGTGATCTCTGTGTAAATTGATGTCTACTACAAATAGAAACTTCATTGAGAGGGTTGAGAGATTTAGTAACCTAGGGGTACAATGATAAATCATTAGAGTTGGTTTAATAATATGTCCATTTAGCACAATAATAATTGCAGATTATCCTATAGGTACTATGACTTGTATAACCACATCTTCTTGACCAAAGTATAGGTTTCATCTTGTAGAGTAGGCTTAAATTCAATCAGAAAGCGATTGTTTACTCCTATGATGTTCCTGCCATTTTTGTACCAGTGGGCACATCTTACCAGCTCTGTTGTCTGTTGTACCTTATAGGGTTCACAACTGGGTGAGACGGATGCTGATTTTTCTCCTCTGGTAGTGTACACAGCAATGTCCAGCACTATGAGAGCTATCTAGTTCTGATGGAACACATAGGTGAGCACCAGCTTATATCTTCAGGTTCTGACACAAATATAAGATGTCTTCATGAATAATGTCTTACCATCAATTTCTGGATGATAACCAATAGAATTGGCATTACTCTGTGATGTGTGTGTGAGGCTTTACTGAACAAAAAAACCCAAAAGAGACAACCCATTCCCACTACTAGAATTGGATTTTTGACTAGCCTTCAGTGTCAAGAAAAGTAATTATCACCCCATTATAAGAAAAAAATACATATGTATGTACACACACACACACACACACACACACACACACACACACACACACACCCTACAATAGTAGGTTTTCATATAACTTTTCATAAAGTCTTTAGTGTTATTTATCTCTCTCCATATTCTCTCCTTTATCCTATCTCCCATTCCTCAACCTCAATTTAATCTTTCTTGTTCCATTATTACCCCTAAAATATTTTACACCATGGCATCCTATATCTAATCCTCTCTCCCCTACGGCCCCTTACTAATTCCTTGACTTCTATGGGTTTTCAATAGTAACTCTGAATATTAATGATCTCCTGTCCACAATAAAAGGACACAGACTCACAGACTGGATTAGAAAACAGAATCTGTAACACAAATTGCTAAATGGTCTTATTAATTTTTAAAAAATGGAGCCAGATATTGGGGCAAAAGCTGAAAGATCAGAGGAATAGAACAAGCCAAGCTACAAATTCTTACTGCTAGGAAATCCTCAGCCCAAGAGAGAGCTACTTCCTGTATACTCATGACTTATATACCTTTCTGTGCCTGCCATCTTATTTTCTTTCTGCACCCAGCTACATCACTTCCTCTTTCCGCCCAGCTCTATCACTTCCTGTCTGTATAGACCTCCAGACCTCTATGGTTAACTAGTGCTGGGGTTAAAGGTATGTACCACCACACTTGGCTCTGTTCTCAGTGTGGCCTTGAATTTACAGAGATCTGAATGAATCTCTGCCTCCCGAATGCTAGGATTAAAGGCATGTGCTACCATTGCCTGACCTCTATGTTTAATATAGTGGCTGGCTTTTTCCTCTGATCCCCAGGCAAGCTTTATTATTATTTTATTTGTTAGAGCACAAATAAAATATCACCACAAGAATCCATTTTTTTCTGCCTCTAAGAAATATTCTACCATCAGTGATAGACACCACCTCAGGTGAGAGTTTTGAAAAAATGTATCCCAAGAAGAGGGAACTAGGAACAGGCAGATAAAGTTGTCCTAATAGCTGACAAAATAAACTTCAAGGAAAAATTAGTCAGAAGAGATATAGAGGGACACTTTGTCTTCATTAAAGGAAAAAATCATCCACCAACAGGATATTGCATTCCTAAACATGTAGACACCAAACATAGGGCTATCCAATTTCATAAAAGAAATACTATTGAATCTAAAATCCATTGCCTGAGCCCAATAGTAGGTGATTTCAATACCCCATTTTCATCAATAGACATGACATCCACAAAAAAATCAGAAAGAGAAACTGGAGTAAAATGGCATCATAAATTAAATGTTCCTAGCAGGCATCTACAGATGTCCACCAAAAATTAAAGAATACAAATTCTTCTCAGCACTCATGGAACAGTCTCTAAAACTGAATATATAGGGACACAAAGCAAGTCTCAACAAATGCAGGAAAACTGAAATAACATCCTTCAGTCTGTACAACAACAATTGAATACTGCTGGATAGTGACCGTAATGGAAACCACAGGAAGTACACAAATTCATGTAACCTAAAGAACACATAATTGAACCATAATTGAGTCAAAGAAGAAATTAAGAAAGAAAATTTTAAATACTACAATTGGGTGAAAACGAGAACACAACATACCAAAGTCTAAGGGACACAATAAAGATAGTCCTGAGAAGGAAATTTATAACAATAATCAACTACAATAATCAACTATGTCAAAACCCTTGAGTGATTGCAAAGTAATAACTTAATGATGCAGCCAAAAGCTTAGGAAAACAAGAATAAACAACACTCAAAACAGCAAACTAGAAGAGATCACCAAAATTATCTGAAACTAATGAAGTGTGTGTGTGTGCCATGAATTTGAGAGGAAATAATAAGATGAGTAAATAGGAAGGGCTGAAGGGAGTAAGGAAAGGAGGAAAGTTATATAATTATATTATTACTTCAAAAGAATATTTTAGAAAATCTAAACTTTGCCAAAATGGAAAATCCAAAAGAAATGGAGGAAATTTTAGATATTTATGACCTACCAAGGATAAATCAAATTTAAATAAATAATTTAAATAAACATATAGCATCCAATGGGACAGAAGCAGCAATTAAATGTCTCTAAATTAGAAAAAGCCCAGGGCTAAATGGATTCAATGCAGAATTCTACCAGATCTTCAGAGAAGACCTATCACTAACACTCCTCAAATTACTCTATAAAATAGATGCAAGACTATTTCAGAATACTTTTTATGAAGCCAATGTTACACTGATACTCAAACTAGACAAAGATCCAATAAAAAAAATCCATAGTCAAATATCTCTGATGAACATGAAAGCAAAAATTTTCTGTAAGATACTTGCAAACTGAATTTAGAAAGACAATAAAAATCTTATCCACCATGATTCACAGCTGCTTCAACATACAAAGTCAATACAAATAATGAAACATAGACTCAAAACAACAGAAACCACATGATGATCTCATTAGAATTAAAAAAAAAAAAAGAACAAACCAACAAACAAAAGCCTTTGACAAAATATAGCTTCCTTTCATGAAACAATTCCTAGGAATACAAGAAATATATCTCAAAAAATGCTGATATGTGTGTGCATATATGTGTCTGTATCTATATCTATTTATCTCTCTCTATATATGCAATATATTACAAGTTCACAGCCAGCATCTAGGTAAATAGGGAAAAACTCAAAGCATTTCTACTAAAATCATGAACAAGACAAGGATGTCCACTCTCCTGCTCCTGTTCAATATGTTAGTAGAAATCTTAGCTAGAACAAAAAGATAATTAAAGGCGATAACGGAGATACAAAGAGGAAAGGAAAAAATCCAAATATCCTTGTTTGCAGATGATATGATCCTATGCAAAAAAAAGTCCTAAGGATGCCACCAGGAAGCTTCCAAAGCTGATAAATGTGTTCAACAAAGTAGCAGAACACAAAATTTATACCCCAAAATCAGTAGTCTTCCCATATATAAATTTCAAGCTGTAATGAGTCTTTCTCTGTCCCACCAGCCAGCTCCCAAATAATAACACAAAGACTTCTTATTAATTATGAAAAGTCAGCCTATAGCTTAGGCTTGTTCCTAACTAGCTCTTGTAACTTAAATTAATCCATTTATATTAATCTATATTCTATCACATGGCATTACCTCTATTCCATCTTGTACCTCCTGTTTCCTCTCTGTCTCCTGGAGACTCCCAAGTGCCTAGATTCCTCCTCCTCCTCTTCCTTTCTCTCCCCAAAAATTCTGCCTATACCTCCTCCGTAGCTATTGACCATTCATTTTAAGATTTATTTATTATGCATATGGTGTTCTGCCTGCATGTATCCCTGCAGGCCAGAAGATGGCACCAGATTTCATTACAGATGGTTGTGAGCCACCATGTGATTGCTGGGTATTGAACTCAGGGCCAGTGGAAGAACAACCAGTGCTCTTAACCTCGAAGCCATCTCTCTAGCCCTGGCTGTTCATTTTTTTGTTACACGAATCACAGCAATACATTTTTACATAGTGTACAAATATCCCACAACAACAAACACACACACAAAAAAAATCAGGGAAATAATATCATTCACAATAGCCTCACAAATATGAGAAAATATCTAAGACAAATCTAGTCAAATAAGTGAAAGATTTCTATATTTAAAATTTTAAGACTCTGAAAAAATAAATTAGATACTAGAAAATAAAATGATCTCTCATGCTTATGGATTGGAAGAATTAATATTGTGAAAACGACCATCTTCCCCAAAGCAGTCTATAGATTTAAAGCAATCCTCATCAATATTCCAATACAACTCTTCACAGATATTGAAAAAATAATTTTAATTTGATATGAAAATAAAACAAAAACAAAAACAGAATATCCAAGACATTCCTGACAATTAAAAATAGTGCAGAAGGTATCACCATGCCAGATTTCAAATTTTACTCCAGAGCTACAGTAACAAAAATATCTCAGTGCTGGCATAAAAATAGAATAACTTATCAATGGAATAGAATTGAGGCCCCATACATAAACATTACTGCAAATATCTGATTTTTGACAAAGGGGTCAACAATACACATTGGAGAAAAGACAGCATCTTCAACAAGATACACATAGAAGAATGTAACTGGATCCTTATCTCTCACACTGCACAAAACTCAAATCCGAATGGATCAACTTCAACATAACATCTAACACTCCAAATCAGATAAAAGAATATAGAATATGCTTTATCTCATGGACACATGGAAAGATTTTCTGAAAAGGACTCAGACAGTGAAGGCATTGAAGCCAACAATTAAAACATGGGGCTTCAAACTATAAAGCTCCCATACAGCAAAGAACACCATCATTTGAGTGAAAAGGCAATCTACAAAATGGGAAAAATATTTACCAGCTACACATATGATAGAAGGTTAGTATCTATGATGCACAAAGAACTCAAAGAACTAAACTGCAAGAAACAAACAACCCATTTAAAAATAGGGCATGGAACTAAAAAAGTTCTCCAAAGGTGATACACAAATGGCTGAGAAACATTTTTTAAATTGTTCAGTATCCTTAGACATCATGGAAATGCAAATTAGAACTACTCTGAGTTTTCATCTTACCTAAGTCAGAATAGCTAAGATCCAATAGAGAAATAAAGACAAATTCTAGGGAGGATATGTGGAAAGGGGAACATTTATTCACTGTAGTGGGAGTGCAGACTGGTGTGCTATGAAAATCAATATAGAGCTTCCTCAGAAAGCTAGGGATGTATCTACCACATGCTCCAGATAAACCTCTCTTAGGCATGTACAAAAAGGACTTAATATCCTACAATAGAGATATCTGCTCATCCATGTTCATTTTCACTCTATTCACAGTAGCTAGGAAATGGAGTCAACTGAGGAATGGATAATAAAAATGTGGTACATTTATACAATGAAACATTATTCATTATTCAGCAGTAAGGAAAAAGGGGAATTGTGAAATTCACAGGTGAATGGGTGGATCTGGAAACAATCATTGTGGATGAGGTAATTCAGACCCAGAAAGACAAATATCACATGATTTCTGCCTGTTGTGGATGTGTTTTTCATCTGGAGTAGAATGTTTTCATATGATGTTTTTCAGGAAGTCTTTTGTGTCAGCTATCCTTCTCAGTATTCCCTCTTCTACACTGCCCCCACCCCCAACCCCATTTAACCCTTCCTACTCCATTATTCCCTTTGGATTTGAGTCCCACTGCACAATACAGACCCATACCTGGCACTGTTACTGGGGCCACAAACCTGTGGCTAGACAAGTTGTAGGCCCTATGAGAGAACCTATTAATATTTTTCTGCTAAATGGGCATAGTATTAAAATGACTCCTGATGACTTCTCAGACTTATTGTTATGACCATAGATCAATGTATCTCTCAACCCCGATCAGAGAAGCTCTTATTTGTAATATATGTTGATTAACACAGAGATCCACAATGGGTCAGCACGTAGAGAATAAGAGATTGAGGAGTGCTCAGTCCTAAATAGGACCCTTCTTGTAAGGATCAGGAAGAGAGGGGGAAAGGAGTATAAGAACCATAAGCAGTGAGCGGCTATAAGGAAACAGTCTTCCAGACACAACAGCGCACCTACACATACGAACTTTCAGCAGTTGTGACAAGTACATGACCTGTGCAAGCTCAATCCAGACAAACTCCCATTGTGAGGGTGTGCAATGCACACGAAGTCCTCCTAGAGCAGCTGTTGGTGATTGACAGCTGTCATGAGAGGGAGGCGTTCGTTTTCTTTAAGTGTGTGCCCACAGGATGTTGACCGAGCTCCAGTGAATGGCTGTACACCCAAGAGTATATGGGCAGCACAAACCAGACTGGAGAGATGGCTCAGTGATTAAGATACTTGCTGCTCTTGCACAGGACTCATGTTCAGTTCCCAGTAGCAACATGATGACTCACAACAATCTGTAACTCTGGTTCCTGAAGGTCCAGTGCCTTGTCTGACCTCCATGGGCACCAAACACACATGTGATACACATACATACATGCTGGTAAAACATCCATATGCATAAAATAAACAAATCTTTAAACATGTTTTAAATTGTACTTGATGGCTTAAGAGAAGAGGACACAAAGTTGAGTGGGTATGAATGTGGGAAGACTGGAGAGGTGGTCAGCAAGATCAAAACACAATGTACAGAATTCTCAAATGGTAAAATACTTCCAAGTGCACATGACAAAGCAAATAACCCCAGTGTTCTTAGAATCTCATGGCAAACACTTCAACAACACCATGAAGAGCCATAAATCCTGACATAGAAACATCAAGAAAACATCAGCCAGAAAAAGAGAATGTTCTGGAATATAAAAGAGAAATTAATCATATTTATGTGGGAGAATTAAAAGGACTTCGTGACGTTGATTTTAAGGCAGGCCATGAAGAAAGAATGAAATATTGAGAAGCAAAAAGTGGAGAGGTGGCAGAGGAAATTTCAGGAGCAATAGTAACAAGGAGAGCGAGAGCAAGAGTGAGAGCGAGATGTGCTGCGGGAACAGGAGATGAGAAGAGCCAAAGCCATAGTAACTGCAAGTTATTTATTTACCAGTGATCACTGTGGAGGGCTGTGCACATGCCAGTTTGGCTAGACTATAAACATATGTAAAACAGTGGGAGAAGACACACACAAGGAGGCCCAGGAGAGAGCAGTGGACAGAGGGACTGAAACTAGAGACAGCTTTCCAAGGCTTCATCTGAGGAGCACACGGCCAGGCTGTGGGATGGGTCACTCTGCTCTGTAACATCTAAGATTTGTTCCGGCTGTCATCCACACACCGTTAAATTTCCAATGTCATCATCAAGAAATTTGCTGATACATGGAAGCAAAGTCACATGACTGCTGACTTTTACTTCCTGCAGTTCTTGAGTACTGGGTTTCACACTCTTACATCTCTTGCTGTCCCTCCGCAGCCTCCAGCCATTTCTCCTCTTCTCCAGAATGGGGCTCCCACAATTTTGCATTCATTCCTGAATCATTAATTACCCCTCACAGGCATATTAGTTCACAGTAGTAGTGTTCTTGCAAATGTGAAAGGCTTTGCTTCATGTCCTTCTTAGGCTACTCTCCTAATTCTGTGTTTCTCCTCATAGAAAAGTACTGAATCACTGTCTTTATTCAGTGAATCTAGTTTTTCATATCACATTGCTGCAATTTAAAAAGAGCACTTATCAAAGTAAAGAATGCATTTGGTTTAATGAAATTAAGCTATCATACTGTCCCCTGAGATCCTCAGAATCTGGCTTAGTGTGTGAATGTTTAGGAATTTAGAAAAGACAACCTAGTGAGATTGTACTTGCCTGCCAGTGATCCAAGAACAAATCAGAAGGGCACACTGAGGACCCTCTTCCATGAGGAGACTTGCCCCAGTCACCCACTTTGCCCAATGCCCTTGGTCTTTTTTGGTCTTATTTCTTTAAGAGTGTCTTTGTCTCTCCTAGAGAGCATCTACAGGGAGGATTGAGTGTCAACACGCAGCACAGAGAGAGGAAGGAAGTCTGAGGACCAGGGCTCAGCAAGACCCACATTTCTACAGAAGGTCTGGGATGAAAAATGAGAGGCTGTTCCCATCCAGAAGGATGGAGAAATGGGATAAGAGTTCTGCTGCAGGGTCTCCCTGTGGTGCCTGAGGAGCAGCCCAGGGCTGCTGTCTGTGGAAGTGCAGGTGCCCAAGTGTTCACCCCAAACAGGAGAAGACATGGCTCCACTCTCCACCCTCACTCTGCCTCTTGGTCTCCTGCTTGCCTCCCTTGACACATCACCTTTTGGCTCTTCTAACCTTCCCATTAATTTTATGATAAATATAACATGAAAAATACACTTAGCATATTTTATGATAAGTGCTCTGTATTTTATAAGTAATATCTTGAACAACATGGAGTGTTTTTGGAGCATATATCTACAAGGTTTGGAACAAGGTCCCAAAGAGGTACCTACCCTCTTTCTCAGCAGCTTTGCTCACAGTGTGGAGTGTGGAAGCCATCCCACTGCCCACGGTGGCTGAGTGGGTGGACAACGTGTAGCATATACACAAATATCACCATCCTTTAAAAAGAAAAAAAATGACAGCCAGCATGTGGTCCCACCTGGCTGAACCTTGAGGACACTATCCTAACTGAAATAAGAACCCCCCCCACAAAGAACAAATACTGCTGTATGATTCAATAATATAGGACTTTAAGATTAGATAAACTGAGAGACTGAGAGAGCAGTAGTTGCCAAGGGCTGGGAGAAGAGAGAACTAGAAGCTATTTTTAACAGGCATAGCTTAGTTTACAGGTTGGAAGAGCGATGAGGTGCATTCTAGGGACAAGAACACACCATTATAAATGTATTTAATACCATTAAACTGCATCCCTAAAAACATCTAAGGTGTTTTTATGTGATGTCAATTTAATCAGGAAGTTAAGAATTCCCTAGCCTGGCTTCCATTCCTTGACTGAATATTGGCATCTCTCTGTCTCTGTCTCTGTCTCTCTCTCTCTCTCTCACTGTCACACACACACACACACACACACACACACACACACACACACTCATTATTGCTTTAGTGCACATTGATCTGTCAGTTTCGATAGAACCCTGAGCTGTCTGAGTGACCTTGTTGACTGATGTGTACTTGTTATTTTTCTCCTTTCCCAGACTCACAGCAAGAACATAAGATATCAGGAATCTATTAATGCTTTGTTTGTTCCTATATGGCCAGTGCCTAGTAATAAAACTTGCCTCACAGAAGACTTTGATATATATGTATTGAGAATAAATACATATGAAAATGAGACTGAGATTTTTCCTAATTTCCATAAAAATGTTTTTGAAAGCTCATCAGAGTCCCTTTTGGCTCCGTCAGCTTCAGTAATGTCTCTCGGTGATGGAGAAGGCTACCCTCTTAAATTTCTTTAGCCTCTCAAGCACACCATTGTCCCCCACCCCCACCCCCTCTCATCTTCTAATCTCCTCCAGCCCACTTCCCTGTGGCTACACACTTTTGAGGTGTTCTTCCAGGAGTTTCCTCCTCTCTAGCCCCACTAACCCCCAGCAGCTTCCTGCATCCGACACTGATTGATACCCCCCTCCCCTCCACTCCCCCACTCCCCACCCCGCACACATGGCCCCCTCTGGCTACCTTATCTCCCTCCTCTTCAGGGGGAGTAGTGGGTGAGGTTAATTTCTCCACGGATACTAATTACACATCTCCTCAAAGACAAAATACCTACAATTTGTTTTGGTTTAAGCTGCATTTTTATAACTGATTGCTTTAAATGGGTGTTAAATTTAGGACTGTGTTCTCAGTTACAGAGAACAGTGACATGTAGTCTTAGCTCTCCCCATATGAATCAAATCTTACATTCGAGAAGAAAATGGAAATACACAGCTACCTGGCTTTCTTCCTAAGGGCATAGGCTCTAAGGAAGGAAAAGTTCACTCTCTCTGTCTCTGTCTCTGTCTCTCTCTGTCTGTGTGTGTGTGTAAGCAGCGCTGCAGTTTTGGCCATAATCAGAAGGCACATTGCTCTTAGGAATCAGTCTTGAGAGTCACCTTCAGACAAGGTCGGAGTCCCGAGCTTCTTTGCAGGACAAGCCACTGCTGTGGCTACTGGGGATCCCTAGCAGACGCTTGTGGAGGGAGAGAAGACACAGCAGAAGAGAGAAAGGGAACAGGCATGACCACCGCCCTCGGAGCACTTTGCGGAGTCTGGCTACAGACTTTTGAAACCCAGACGCTCAGCAGGTAGCTGCTGGGGCCCAGCCCTGCAAGGAGGCTGCCTGGCATCCTCGCCCGCACCAGGGCTGCTGCCACTCACTTTAGAGGCACGGAAAGCTAGCCTGGAAAGTCACCACTTTATTTGCATAGCCGTTATATCCCGTCCTCGTTGCCTCTTTAAATGAGAGCTGACATTTTAAGTAGAGATTTTTGTTAATCAAACCAAACTTGTATGAGGAAAGAAACCCGGTCAAGAGCTGAGCAATCAAGTCAGTTCTTACCTAAGGAGGATACCGTGGGCCGGTCTCCCCCTGGTGGACAGAGAGCAGCTCCTTTCACGCCCAGGCCTGTCCGATGCAGAGATGAAATTCGCTGCAGTAGCTCAAAGAAACTGAGTTGCTGCTTGAACGCTCCCTTGACAGCATCCTTAAAGTGGTTCTTCTCTTTCCTTTCCCTTATTTTCTCTCCCTCTCTTTTTTTTCTATTTTTAGGGGAGAGGCCCTGCTAGGAATTGAACTCAGAGCCTCAAACATGCTAGGCAAGCATTCTATCATGTGCTTATGTACCATTATATAACAAGATAGCTATATCCTAGCCCAATAATTTGTCCCGATTTGTTGAATATATCTAATGCCTCACTACAGTGGAGAGTGACAGGTATAATAATACGCATTTCTAGGGCTGGTTTTGAAAGTGTGAAGTCCCTTTTGAGGGGGGAGAGAAGCAGAAGGGACAGTGAATGAGTAGAGAAAGATAACCCTCTTTTCATCGACAAACCACATCCTAAAGTCTGTCCCATGCACGTACAATAGCACGGTGGCCACCCAGTCAGCAGTCCCGGGGTGTCCAGGAGTTTGTGGGGTTTTGTTATCAGTGTTGTTGCTGCAAATATCCCTGTTCAAACCATCAACCATGCGCTCCGCCCTTTGTTAGTTTGAGCAAGCATCCTCCACTCCAGGTTATGCCTTCCAGTCTCCTCCAGCTTCCCTGGCTCTTCCTAGCTTTTTCTGTAAGCTCAAATAAGTCTGGAATGAACCTCAAATACGTAACCTTGAGGTGTATGGAAACCGGAATCTACACAAACAGGTGCATACTGGTACCCCACTGGTGAAGAGCCTCATTCCACTAGTGGTATATAATGTTTCTGGAGTCACAGGTGCTTTGACAGTTGTATGAACTGGGTGAATTCTGATTGTCAAGCTTTCATTCAGGAAGACAAATATGCACACCTATGTACTGACATTTAGAGCTGGGACATTCCACAGCTTCTTTGGGTTTCATTAGAATGATGGGCAAACTTTATTGAACAATTAGCATGTGTCAAGCAAGTTGCTTTGCACATTGCATACCACATTAATATGTTAATTCAACGTGTTAAGTGCTGTGGGATGTTCTGTATGTCAAATTACTCTGATTGGTCAAAAAATAAAACACTGATTGGCCAGTGGCTAGGCAGGAAGTATAGGCGGGACTAACACACAGGAGAAAAGAACAGGAAGGTGGAAGGAGTCACTGCCAGCCACCGCCAGGACAAGCAGCATGTAAAGATGCCGGTAAGCCACGAGCCACGTGGCAAGGTATAGATTTATGGAAATGGATTAATTTAAGCTATAAGAACAGTTAGCAAGAAGCCTGCCACGGCCATACAGTTTGTAAGCAATATAAGTCTCTGTGTTTACTTGGTTGGGTCTGAGCGGCTGTGGGACTGGCGGGTGACAAAGATTTGTCCTGACTGTGGGCAAGGTAGGAAAACTCTAGCAACAGTTAAGTTCTGTTGTTATTATTATACATTGTTATTTCCAGGCTATGACAGCAGTAGCAGCTGGGCTGTGGAGTCAGAATGCCTACGTTCAACACCTGGGGTTCCTTAGGAAGGCAGCTGCATCTTCCAACCTTACTTTCCTCTTCCATAAAATGGCTCTACACAGGGTAATGAATTATATTACAGCACTATGTAGTTTCAAGTAAATAGAGACTTGAATTATTACACAGCTGATCCCATTTCCTAAGTAAACTAATGCAGACAAATTATGAGAACTTGGCTGTCCATGTCATAAGGATGCCGTGACAGCACTCTAGGGCCTTTTAATTCCAGGCTGATTTTTTGAAGGCATCCAAATTCCTATTCAACTTTCTTCTTTTTCACCCTCTTCCTTCTTGTCCTTTCCATCCTTGCCCTCCTCCTCCTCCTCTGATTAATCTGTCCTTATCTTCCCCATTTCATTAGATTCTCAAAGGTCTATAAAAGGGAAGGCCAAGAAGCTGTGTCCGTGAGAAGCACCCTCCCATCAGGATTGCTCAGATGGATTGTTTTCAAAACCAGGGCTCTCGGCTAGAGACACAGTGCATCCCAGTCCTCCCACTGCTGAACCCAGTGGGGGGGGGTGCACTTTGCACTCTATTTCCCTCTGTACCATTGGATCAAAAACATCTTGAAGACAAGAACATGGCCACACATCTGAGAGAATATGACAAAAGAATGTCTCGTGAGGAAGGTAGAGAAGGCACAAAGGGGTTGAAATGTAGTGCATTTTATGAGAGGGCCTGGGCTTTAAAATCTCCAGAGGCCCTGGAAAGGTCATTATGTATCCTGATGCTTCTCCCTCTCTTAGACTCAGCTGAGCAGACTGTGTCTAGGATCAGAAATGGTAGACATGGGCTGTGAGAAAAAAATGTTCAAAGTCCTTTCATATCTTGAGGACAGGACTCCAAAACCCCCAAAGGGCGTGAAACACAATGACACAATTGGCACAAGCCTGGAAATAGATGTAGTAGTGGTTTGTCCATAGAGAAGGACCAAGGATTGGGTTCTGAGACCTCCACCTGGACTGCGAATGAGAGAGTAAAGCAGGACCTAGCCAGGGTCCATGTTCTCCAGAGACAGGGGTGGTTAACAGCCTAGTTCTGAAGCCTGGAAGGCCACAGAGCAGAAATCGGGCATGGCATTGTCTGTTCTCTTCTCCCAAATCCTGGTACCCCAGTTCTGGCTTCTAAAGGCATTTTCCAGCCTTCCCTCCTCACTGCATCTTCACTCAGCCTGTGACAGGTGGCCACACTTTGACCAGTGCAATAATTGTCCAAAAGGAGCAAGTATTATGGGCATGGGTTTCAACAGTACTGCAGGAATAATCAAAGGGAGATCCCTGGAGGCATTCCTGTGTCTAGACAGAGGATTCAAAGATTTGGGGAGCATTTCAAGGAGTCTCTGACCCATAAGAGGTGAATGATAGCAGCTTTAGGGTCTCTAAATTCTCCCCTCCCAGATGAAGCTGCTCAGGACTCACTCTCAGAAGAAAGAATTTTTGGAATCTACTTTTGGACTTGGGAGGTTCACAAAAGAGACTTCCCTTCTGTCGTAGATCTGCAGCCACAGACTCCAGTCCCTTAGAGAAGGCTCTCTGAAGTGACTGCAAATTCAAAGCTGTCACCAGAGGATGCTGGGTTTCTGAAGATAGAGATGCCTGAGAATTCTAAAGGAGCCTAAATAATTCACTAACCAGAGAGAGCCCCCTAAGGTGCGCAGAACATCTGACCCAGCAGTGTTCTTTCCCATCTCAGCCACAGGAGCCTGGGGAGAGTTCGGATAATACACTGACTCAGAACCATTAGGAGACAAGGGCTACTCACTCTCTTTGGATGGGTTTTGATCTTGACAGAGGGCAGAAACAACCTGCCTTATTTTATCTTTAAACCATCTGGAGACCAGCTTCGCAGTCAGTGCTGAGAATAGGCAAGGAGTGTGTCTTTTTGACCAAAGCAACTCACATCCCAGAACAAAGGACTACCATCACCATTCTGCTGTTCAGCATCAGAGAATTTACAGAGTGTTGTTTGAGGTCCAGGGGTTAATTAAACACTAAGAGTTCTCTGCGAGTAGCAGTGATTTATTTTCTGTGGCTCTTCGATCTATTCTAGCTTGTAAATTGCATGGTGCAGAAAAACACAGGAGCACAAGAGAGGCAAAAGTAGATGCAGACCAGGCTAGATGATGCTTTGGCCTTTCTTTTTATCCTCCTCATCCCCGCCCAAATGACACTGTAGCTGTGGGACACTGTGGCCTAATAGAAAAAGAGAGTAAAGGTGGAGACAGAGAATGCTGACTGTGAACCGGAAGAGAAACAATCTCAGAAGATGCCCGGCAAGCCCCTGAGAGAGGCAATGCTGGCGGTCTGTCTGGCAGCCACCCTCCCCTCTGTTATCAGATGACTGTGGGACTTGGAAATGTTAAGAAAGAAACACTTTCCAGCTGTTTTCAGAAGATGATCACAAAGTGACACACACACACACACACACACACACACACACACACACACTCTTTTTCTAAAGATGCCAACTCTGCAAATATGTGCACTTGTTTGCTTTTCACTCTCTTCCCTCATTCCTCCTGAAGCTGAAGTAGAACACATGTGTGGAAACAAAATTCCACACTAGTGTGTGCTGAGCAGAATTGTGGGAGCTGCTTGGGTGCTGATGGCATCCTGTGCCCCAAACCAGAACTTCCTGAAAATCTCTTCTCTGCAGAAACATCCCCAGAACTGCAGTCCTTTCTCTGATGTGTTGCTAATTACAGGTGGCTCCTGGCCCATCCCCTGGATTGACATCCACTTTGTGCTGGAGACATTCCAATTTCTCTGATTTCTCATCCGAGTTCCTTTTCCTGCTGAAGAAGCCAGTTATCACACACCCTCTGCAGCTTGGTTGGATTTAGTTGCCTTCATTTTCCTCTGCTAGAGAGGATGGCAAGACCTCAGTCATGACTGTTGTAGAGTTGAAAGTTGGTTAAACCGTGTGTTTGTGGACTCGTGAAGTTGAGTACACACCCCAACTTGATGCTTTTAAACCAAGAGACTGAAATGATCTCTTATGCTTTCTGAGCCTTAGTTACCTCATCTATGTAATTTGTGAGGACTGACAGAAGTAAATGCTAGGGCTAATGGCAGATCTCTCCCTCTCCCAGTTCTTCAGAGGTTAGGAAGACAGCAAATTCTTTCTTTGCCTTCCAAGCAGGAACTTCTCTGCTCTGTTCCTTTTATCTAATCCAAATGAAGATTAGTTCCTGTGTTAAATGATGGCTGGGCATAGATTTTTCAGGTGTACTGGGGGCAGATGGGGATGGGAAGAGGAGGGATTACGTGGGGGGATGGAGAGAGAGTACTGGGAGAGACGACTGGAATTAGGGGACATTTGAGGGGTGATGTAGAGACATAGTGCTGTGGAAACTCCCTAGCAAAGTCTCCTAGTAATGGGGTTACAGAGCCTGAACTGGCTATCTTCTTTAATTAGGCAAGGCTCCTAGCAGTAGGACTCAGATGCCAACCCAGCCACAAAACCTTTGACCTACAATCTGTCCTGCCTGCAAGATGTGCTGGGGCAATAGTGGTGCAGGACCTGTGGGACTGGTCGAACTTGAGACCCCTGAGAGCTGAGAGGGAGCCCACACTTGATACTGCCTGAATGGCCAGGAACCAGAGGCAGGAGAGCCCAGAGACCCAGGATAGAACCAAACATGACTGGCAAAAAAAAAAAAGTCAATGAAATGATTCCTCATGTTCTTCTGCTATACTCATAGATCAGTTCCTAGCCCAATTGTCATCAGGGGGCATCATTCAACAACTGATGGGATCAGATGCAGAGACCCACAGTCAAACACAAGGCAGAGCCAGGGGAACCCCACAGAAGAGTGGGAGAAAGGATGGTAGGAGCCAGAGGTTGAAGACACTACAAGAATACAGCCCACAGAATCAAGTAAGCAGGGCTCATTGGGACTCACAGAGACTGAAGCAACAAACACAGACCCTGTATGGGTCTGAGGAAGATCCTCTTCATGTACCTTATGTTTGTGTAGCTTAATGTTCTTGTGGCACTCCCAACAGTAGCAGTGGGGGTGTATCTCTTTTGCCTGCACTTGGGACCCTTTTCTTCTACAGGGTGCCTTGTCAACCAGCCTTGAAATGAGGGTTTGTGCCTAGTCTTGTAACTTGTTAGGCCACGTTCAGTGGCTATCCCTGGGAGGCTTGATCTTCCTTTTCTTTTTTCAAGGAAAACAGAGGAGGAGTGGATCTGGGGGAGAAGGAAGGGAGGGGAGAGTGTGAGTAGAAGGAAGGGAAACTGCAGTGAGGATGTGATGTATGAGAAAAGAACGAAATAAAAAAGAGAGAGAGATGGCTAGGCTTTCATCCTTTGTGTGTCTTTTTCTCTGTAACTGAAGGTCAGGAAAAGGCCCTTCTGGGAAATGGAAGACAGTTGAAGAGAGGTTGGAAAATCGCCTTGTCACCTGGAACCATGGGAACTTGCTGGATTTTCTATGAAGACCATTGTACCCTAGTAGATGGGCCATTAGTGTCCATACAATCTTGTGTGTGTGTGTGTGTGTGTGTGTGTGTGTGTGTGTGTATAGAGTATGTACATGGATAGTATATATTATATTGTTTTTTGCATATATATGATACATATCAATTTTATACATACAATATAGAAACATAGGTACAAACGTTTTAACTAGGTTTATATATATATATTTGTCTCTCATTTTCAAAGTTAGAAGAAATTTTAAATTTCTTTATTTGGCTGCTACTTCAAATATGTTTTAATAATCAGAAAAATAAATAAAAATTTCAATATAAAGGAGAGCTAAAATTCATAAACTCTGACTTTTTCCCACTTTTTCTTAATTTTCTAGTATTAAATGATATAGTCTTGTTATAGGGAGCCCCAGTTTGGAGTAAACAGATCACTGCAATCGAAACTAAAGGGACACTTTGCTCTCTTTAATGCTTAGCATGGTTATATCAGGCACACATGGGAATGGAAATAACTCTAGCTAAATAAGGGTTTACCTATAGCATGACAATCACATACTGAGATCTATTTGGCTGCATTTTCCAAGCAGATCCACTGAATCTTTAAAATCCCAATTTATCAACTGCTGAAGATCCCTGCCACCTTCAGAGTAACAAATCAAGAAGAGACACCATCAGGTTTTGGGCCTCTGCTGTTATCTCTTTACCCTCACTGTTACCCCTGCCCACAGTCAGGTCATCTCTGTCTCCTTGGTGATGGAGTAGAGGTGCATGAGCTGACTTCCTAGTTGCCAAGCATCCTTGCACGTCTCTGGCAACACACCTGCACATCGCTTTGCCTGCAGTTTGAAACCTCACTGTTTATCTGAGCCATTTGGCCTAGTGTTATTCATTGCTCATGTGAGAAAGAACATCAGTAAGCTAGAGACAAACAAGATAAACAGGAATCGAGACAAACAAGATAAACAGGAATCATGCCACACATCATTATAGGTTTTGATGAGGAATTGATCATTATTCTAAATGAAAAATGATGCCACTGGCAGTAGTTAACAAGACAGTGACATGTTCTGCTTAGGTTATAGTTTCTATTTGATACAAGACTAACTGGAGAGAAACAGAGTAAAACAGCAAACTGGCCTGGCTGCAATGGTCTGAAGAAGAGTACTGGTGTCACATACACAGCTGCATCACACTTCACACTGAATTAGTTACTTCCTGTGTCGCTGTTGCAAAACACTTCACTAGAACAATGTCAAGGGGAAATTTGCTTTGGTTCATGGTTCAGAGAAATCTCAGTCCCTCATAGTGGGGAAAATGGAAGAATTGTTCCATTCGTAATACTTGGGGTGTGAGGCAGAAGCTTGTTTACAAGGCCCAGCCAAGGAAGCAGAAAACACAGGCTGAATGAAGGGAAGGTATAACCTACAAAGTTCCAATCCCAGTAACCAACATCCACCATCAAGATGCTGTCTCCCAAATTCTTAGCAGCCATCAAAAAAGTTCTACAATCTGGGGATAAAGCACATCAAACTGATAGTAAAGGGGAACTTCTACATTTAACTCAAAACACATATGTTAAAAAGCTAGATGGTGCTAAGAAAAAAAAAAAGCTCACACCAGGCCTAGGCTCATGCCTAGTGTCTCTCTCCCTCTCTGAATACTTCCTGTGGAACATGATATAAAACTCTCAACTACTATTCTAGCACCACGCCTGGTTGTTTCACATCATGATGATAATGAACTAACCCTCTGAAACTGGAAGCAAGCCCCAATTAAATGCTGTGTTTTATAAGAAGAGTTGCCTTGCTGATGGTATCTCTTCACAGCAATAGAACACTGACTAAGCCAGCAGTTGCAGCCTGCTTAGGAAAATAAGGCATCAATGGTCTTATCAATATCTGGACTCTATGAACTACAAATACTATCTGGCTGGGCATGATGTTCCCACTGGTGCAATAGTGGTCCAACTGCTATGGGGGTAACCAACCACTAACCACCACATTAAATTTGATGCTTGCTCCATGCAAAGGAATGTATGCCTGATACTAAATCCACTAAAGAAAAAGAAAAACCAACAACAACAACAAAAAAAAAAACATGGCTAAGGAGGTTATAGACCCTAGGTATACCCTCACTAGTATTGTTCAACTAAATTGATATTGTACCAAGTTGCAATCTAAATGTTTGTATTTATATCCATAGAAAAATTCTATTCTCCTTCATAATCAAAGAAGCTTCTCTTTGAATGAACTTTGGTTTATACAGAAGGTCATGGCTCTTCAAGATGTTTAGAATAAATGACAGTCTAGTGCTTAGCCCTAAATAAGACATATATACCTCCCTTTCTAAGAATCAGAGTACATTATGGAAAGAACACACGATCAAGAAGACAGAGCAATGTGAAATGCTATGTTCATCACATGACATGACCATTACAAACATAATCTCAAAACAGCTTTTGTTACCTGCATTAGGCCTGCCCAAGACTGAGCTTGTCAACAGTGAATTGTGGATGGGAGAGGGGCCCTTAGGGTCCCAATCCTCCCTGCTCAATTATTTGCAATTGATATATTTTGATGGAGGGATAATCATTGTCTTCAGTTGTGCCCACAGTGAGCCCACCAGGCTGCAACAGATAGTTCCTTCTGAAACCAGAGGCTCATAAAAACCAAAACCAAAAATGCATCAATATAAGAAAGGAACCTGAAAGGAGGAGATGGGAATCACAGGGATATGAGGGGAATAAAACAGGGTGGGGATAAAAGTAAACAGAAAAAATATTTATAAATGTATTAAATTATCAAACAAATAGAATCAATAAAACTATGCATATATGTGGATATACACATTTACATATACTTGTATTATATAAACAAGTTTCTGCTTACTTTCATCAAAAGACATTTGACCTTTGCACTTTGCCTTTATAATTTTTTCCTATAAAAGGTATTTTTTTCTCATCTATTCTAAAAGTTACTTTTGTTGGTCATATTTTATTAAATGGATAGCCCTTAGTTTATTTAAAAAATTTCATATTACAGCCATTTTCTACATTTTATTGTTAAAGATAATAATTTCAAAAATATCTAGCCATGAGATTGTTGAACATGACTCTAATTATTTCTTTAAGTTTATTTTTTTAAGAATCAGAACTACTACAAAGCTGTACATCCTTTCATATGTTGTGATGTAGAGCACAAATCTCTACAATACTTGTCAACTTACAGTTACATGAGAGTTTTTACTATGCTGCTGTTACAGAATAAATTTCTCA
Source organism: Peromyscus aztecus (assembly GCA_902168405.1). Lineage (NCBI taxonomy): Eukaryota > Metazoa > Chordata > Mammalia > Rodentia > Cricetidae > Peromyscus > Peromyscus aztecus. The sequence continues at coordinate 12,944 of CABHPQ010168519.1, read as the reverse complement.
ATGTAATAACCAATTTATCACAGGTATTTTAGTTAGAATTTGATAATCTGCAAAGCAAAAGTACCTGGCTCTCCATATTTGTGGGTTCTGTATCACTGGGGTCAACTAGTAGTGGATAGAAATAATTGGGAGAAAATTGTACTAACCATGTGTTTATTTTTTTCTCTTCATTATTGCCTAAATGGTAAAGTGACTGCTCAACTAGACTTACACTTTATTAAGCATTATGAGTAAGCCAGTGATTCTTTTAAATACATAGAAACAAAACACAAACAAAAATACAGAGTTTATTTTGTGTTGGTCAACTACTCCTGGGTACAGTGCCTGTCCTGGAGTGTGGTTGATAGACCAAGCAGACTCCATTGGAGAAAAATGATTCCTTTGCCAGCACACATCGGTTACAGAGAGCTTCTTGGTTAGGAGTGGGATCCTGTGTCCCCTCCCCTCTTTCAGTGCTGGACCACTTCTGGCTTACACCTGTGCAGGCCCAGTGCATGCTGCACAGTCCCTGTGAGTTCGTATATGCATCAGTTCTGTTGTGTCTAGAAGACACTTTCCTTGGAGTCATTCACCATCTCTGGCTCTAACAATCTTTCTACAGAAAACCTGATCCTTGCTTCATGTGGTCTTTTTTTGGAGGAGGGGGGTGTTATTGGGTTTTGTTTGTTTTGATTTTTTATAATTTCTTTCTTTGAAGGAGAGAGAGAAAGAACATAAAGGTGGGTGGGTAAGGAGGTAGGGAGATGGAGGGAAATACAATCAAAATCTATTTCATTAAAAATTTTAATTAAAATAGAATATAAAGCAGTCTTGCATTTAATCACTAGCAAAGAGAAATCAGCTGTCTCTCCATATGTGTGGGTTCTGCATTAATGGGACCAACTAACAGTTGTTCAACTAAAATGCTACATCAATTTGTATGAGCTTGTTGGACATCTGAGAATCTTGGCATCCTCAATGAGTCATGAAGTCTACCTTACCTCTAAACTAGAACACATAGTTAAAAATTACAACGGTTTCATGATGATTCTAGACTTCCCAAGAGCATAAATTCTCTGTTGTTTGAGTCGTTTCTTAGATCTGTGATCTCACCTGCTGCTCTATCTAAGCATGAGGCAGCACTTCGAGGGGTGTAAATAAAAGTGAGAGCTCCGAAAGCTGGATTGTTACACCATCTGCTTATAAAACGTGGTGTTTCACGAATGGTTCCGGAACACTGGCCAAGCTCACAGTACTCTTGCTTTAAAGTTCATTAGCATCGGAGTCTGAGGTTCTCTAGAGAAAGAAGGAAACACGCGCTGGTAGGCAAGCTGTTTGGATGAGAAAGTTGTGTCAAGAGTCATGATACAGAAAACACATCCTTCAAAGTGTTACCGAGAATCGGCTCAGTCAGCCCTGGAGCCAAGCACACGAACTCTCTATGAGATATAAATACTGCTTCCTACCTGAGGAAAGGAAGGAGTCATGTTCACTATTTTGTTTCAGGCATCAAAAATGCAAGAATTGAAAAGAGGGGTAAAAGTTGAAAACCTGTTAGTAAAATAGGTGAAGAAATATATGATTTTCATCTCCAAAGTTTAGTCTTCAGCTTTCATTAATACCACGTGGCTTTCACTTTTTTACTGCATAGCATGGAGGGAGGCAAAAATGGGGCTCGTAGTCTGTCTTTCTCCTTTAATGAATATGAGAAAAGTGAAATCCCTTTTCTCTCTGCTTTTCCTTATTAGAGTCTGCGCTTTCACTGAGAGTGAAGCATCTGAAGCTGTATAATTTTATTCCTTCATGCGATAAGGAGCCGTGGGTCTTAGGTCCCTGCTACAGCAGTGAGTTAGAAGTGATGCCAGGTCTGAGTGTTTACACCTGATGCCCTTACACTGATTCCCTCTCTCCCCAAGGGCAAATTTTAAGCACTATTACACATCAAGCCACATTATGGGAAACTCACGGTGCTGAGAATATGTGAACTGTTCAGTCCCAGAGGAGATGCAATAAAGTCTTAGAAGGATGGAGCCTTTTAGAAATAATAAGAAAAGAGAACCTATTCGTGGGGTCCTTTTATGTCCTGCATCCTTTATACATCACACATTTTACTGAGGTTAACTCTCATGACATTCCTTTGGTTGCTTTTTCTTTTGTCTTTTTTTTTTAAAATTAAGTCTGCACCTTGTAACACAGTGTCCTGGAGCTCACTATGTAGCTCAGCCTAGCTTCAGATTCATAGTAATCCTCAGCCTCTCAAGTACTAAAATCACAGGCATGAGTCACCATACTCAGGCTCTTAACGGAGAAACTGTGGCTCCAAAATTTTCAAAAGCAGCTCTAAGGAGTCATAGTCATCATAGTCATAGTAGCTATGTGAGATTTGAAAGTCTATAATGTTTTATCATCTATTCATATTCTGGATTTCAGAGTCATTGTGTGGGGGGATTATTCTTTACTCAAGGAAGAAAAGAGATATGGTTGGAGAAAATAGTTCACCAAAACCCAGTCTCATGTCAAAGAGAGTTAAAGTATTTATTCCAAGTCCTCTGCAGACAGGAGGAGGCATGAAGACCCAGGGTCTCAGGCTGAGTCCCTAGCAGTAGTGACTGAGACGGGGTATGTCTAAGAGAGTGAAGAAGTTGAATAGCGCAGGAAAAGCAAAGCATAGATCTAGAACATGATCCTTTGTCTGACAGATAACACCAGATTCCACATGTGTGTGGAATCATTTTGGATGCTTAGGAGCCTCTGCAATAGGTACCATCAAGAGCTTGGATAGGCCATTCTCACTGAGCCGCATGAAAATTCCTAGCCCCCAAAAATCATGGGCAATATCATGAGTTTCTTCTTCCCTTAGATTTACAGCTAGGACTTCCCCAGGCATACATTTCAGCCTGGGTGTTCTCTCAGTGTCCTCTCCTGAAATTCTGTTTCTAGGTAGACACATTTGGTAAGGCCTAGCCCACCTTGTAACCAGGGATTGCTTTGTCAAATCAGTGCCTAGATCTGGGATGCTGTCACCAGAATTTTGCGTTTCCAGGAGCTGTTTATGTCCTGATGGGAACAAAAAGATGGAAGTCTCTTGGGGAAAAATAAAACATTTAAGGAGTCATCACGTCTGGGTCCTCCAACCTGTAACTTCTTTATGGCCTCTCCTTCTGAAGTTGGATCAGGGAACTTCTTACATTCCAACCCTGGTTTTCAATATATTCTGCTTTAACACATAAAAAGCTTTCACTAATACTTGAAAGGATTCAGTCTTGCAATAGAGTTCTAATTTATCACATGAGGAAACTGTGGGCTCAAGAAATTTAATTTAGCTGCTCAAGGTACATAGCCGGAGTCTAAGGCAGGCCTTCCAACTCTTGACCCAGTGCCAGAGGGAATTCAGGCCCTGGAACAGAGTTTTTCCTTTTCTAGATGTGAAAACTGATGTCAAAGATGAAAGAAAGACAAGGACACTTAGCATCCTCAAGTTCAACGCAGAGCCTGGGTGTCTAGGGCAGGCAGACTGCACCTTAGAGATGTGTCATCTCTGACTATTGATCTAAACCATTGACTGGGGAAAGCAGTGATATTACAGTTTAACAACAAATAAATGCATTTGCCCTTCAGTCTTAGTTAGGTTTTTTGTTGCTGTGATAAAACACCATCACCAAAACCAACTTAGGGACTGAAGAGTTCCTTTAAGCTCACAGTTCCACAACACAGTCCATCACTGAGGAAAGGCAGGATGGTACTTCAAAACAGAAAGGAAGCTGGAGGCAGGGGATGATGCAGAGGTCATGGAGGAGGGTTGCTTACTGACTTGATCAGCCTGCTATCTTATACATCTTTAGGGCCTCCTATCCAGGAGTGGTCCCACCCACCATGGGCTGGGCACTGCCACATCAATTATTAATTTAAAAAATGCCCTTCAGGCTTACCTACAGCCTGATCTTATGGACTCATTTTTCTGCATTGAGGTTCCCTTCTCTCAGATGACTCTAGCTTGTGTCCAGGTGACATAGAACTAGCCAGGCCGCACACCCTCTCACTAGTTCCATCTCCATAATGAGAGAGCATCTATTTTATAAGAAAGTTGTTGATATGGCATGTATCTGTCCTATTTAGTAAAAGTCCTCAACAGTGAGACAAAAGTCTTGTGGTACATCTAAGAAACTACAGAATAAAACAATTGAATTTAAAAAAAAAAAGCATTAAAAACTATGACTGGTGTTGATGTATTTGCTTTCATGATTCAGTCAACTTCTTTCATTCTGTTTTAGTTTCCAGGTCACAGAATAGTTCCCTCTTTTTTCTTTACTGAAAGTTATTTCATGTGTGTGTGTGTATGTGTGTGTGTGTGGTTTGTCAGGAAGGTATGTTACGAACTTAAGACATAGACCCTATTCTTCTATTCTTCACAGAATGCCTCGGTGTTTATCTACAGTCTTATTTTTGCAGTTGCTAGTTATGGTATTTTTTAATTTCTGAACTTAGAGCACTTTCATTTTTGCAATTAAATAGGGTTTTGCACATTCCCATTTCCTGTCTGTGCTTTCTCCTTCAAGACAGCGTTGTCCTTGGCAGTACGAAAGCTCTCTGCCTTCCTTACTCAACTCACAGCTCACAACAGAGAAGCAAAGCAAGGTTTTCTTTCTTCCATTCATTTTTTCCACAATTGTTTATAAAGAAAATTCTGGGCACTAGGGATGGTGCTGGATGCAGGGCATTGAGAAGGTATCTAGTTAGATCCCACTTGGCCTCTCAAGTGTCTTGTGCATCAAAAGTGCAATCAAAACAACAGGATTGTCACTGAGGCCCATCACTCATCAGAGTCACACACCTTAAGAAGAAAATTGTCTCACAGAACAGAGACAATTGTAGAGAAATGGGGCCAGCCAAAGAAACCCACCCTGGCCCTGAAACCAGAGCTAGTGAAAGAAATCCACTCTGGCCCTGGGACCTGAGTCTGTGAAAGAAACACTTTAGCCCTGAACCCAGAACCAAAGAAACATATCCTGACCCTGAAACGAGAGCCAAAGAAACACACGTTGTCCCTAGAATCAGATCCAGTGAAAGAAATCTACCCTGGTCCTAAAACTAGAGCTAAAACTGGACAGGGAAAGAAACACAGTTTGGTCCTGAAATCAGAACCAACCCTGCCCCAACCAATTGACCAATGAAATCAACCAATCCCTGAGCAGGAAGCCAACCAATCTCTGAGCACGAATTCTAGCACCCTGACCCTGGAACCAGAGCCAGTGAAAGAAACAATTTAGCCCTGAACTCAGAACCTGAGAAATATGTCCTGATCCTGAAACGAGAGCCAAAGAAACACACTTTGGCCCTAGAATCAAAGCTAGTGAAACAAATATACCCTGGTCCTAAAACTAGCACTAAAAAGCTAAAAAAGATCAGTGAAAGAAATACAGTTTGACTCTGAAATCACAGCCATCTCTGCCCCGACCAATGAAATTAACCAATCCCTGAGCAGGAAAATTAACCAATCCCTGAGCAGAAAAATCTCCCTGAGAAACTCCACCCCTAAGAAGCCATATATTAGCCTCTCTCCCTGTTCAGTTGTGGGCTGTGCTTTCCTACCCTGGCAGAGGCAGCCACCCTCCTGCACTCCTCCTTCCCAAATAAATTTCTTTCTTTTTTATTTTATTTTATAATTTAATTTAATTTTACATATCAGCCACAGATTCCCTTGTTCTCCCCCCTTTCGCCCCCCCCCCCCGCCTTCCCCCAGCCACTCCCCATTCCCATCTCCTCCAGGGCAAAGACTCCCCTGGAGATTGAGTTCAACCTGGTAGTTTCAGACCAAGCAGGTCCAGTCCCCTCCTCCCAGGCTGAGCTAAGTGTCCCTGTATAAGCCCCAGGTTCCAAACAGCCAGCTCATGCACTGAGGACAGGTCCCGGTCCCACTGCCTGGGTGCCTCCCAAACAGATCAGGCTAATCAACTGTCTCACTCATCCAGAGAGCCTGATCCAGTTGGGGACTCCTCAGCTATTGGTTCATAGTTCATGTGTTTCCATTCATTTGGCTATTTGTCCCTGTGCTTTTTCCAATCTTGGTCTCAACAATTCTCGCTCATACAAACCCTCCTCTTTCTCGTCAATTGGACTCCTGGAGCTCCACTTGGGGCCTGCACCTTACACCTATCAGAATGGCTAAGATCAAAAACACTGAAGACAGCTTATGATGGAGAGGATGTGGAGCTAGGGGAACTCTCCTCCACTGCTGGTGGGAATGCAAGCTTGTACAACCACTTTGGAAATCAATATGGCGCTTTCTGAGAAAATTGGGAATCAATCTCCCCCAAGACCCAGCTATACCACTCTTGGGCATATACCCAAGGAATGCTCAATCATAATTCTCTTTCTTAAAAGAGTCTTAGGTGAGGATCTTCATTCGCTGGAGCTGGAGGAGATGGTTACATTTCTGCAGGGGTTTCCCCTTTAGCAGAGTGAAGCTGAAGAAGCAACGTCTTGGACGGGAGAGAAGAAGCAGAGCTCTGCTGGGAAGCCCCCTTAAGGGGGTTGGAGCAAAGCTCAGCTGTAAGGGCTCTCTCTAAGAGAGGAGCAGGATTGCTGTATCCTGTGGGGAGACCATCCCCCACTGCACCCAAGCTTTAGGTATCACCTGATTTCCAGACAAGTCAGGATACCTCTCCCTCCAGGGCTGAGCTTCCTGTTGTGGCTCCAGCCTGCAGAGCTGCCCTGTTGCTGCTCTGATAGCCTGACTTCCTTTCCCTGGATACCTTTCCCTTTATAGCTCTATCACTCCCAACAATAGCAAATGAAAGTCTCAGTGTCCTTGAACAGCATAGAGGACATGGGATATGGGCTGGCTATCTAGTGGTATGCACTGGCTACTTTTTGTTCAACTTGACATGAGCTAGAGTCATCTGGAAAGAGGAAACTCAATTGAAAAAATGTTTCTATCAGATTGACTATAGGCAAGTCTATAGGCATTTTCTTGATTAATGATTGATAAGAGAGGAGGGACAGGAAGATGGACTTGGGAGGCATAAGACATCAGGCTGAGCAAGCCATGTAAAACAAGCCAATAGGTACTGTTTCTCCATGTCCCTCAGTCCCTCCCTGTAGGTTCCTGCCTTAGCATCTCTCGATGATGTACTGTAACGTGTACACCAGTCAACCTTTCTTCCCCAGGTTGCTTTTGTTTGGATATTTATCACACAGTAGAAGAAAGAAAGAACAAGAACTAAGCTTTAACTCTGGTTTTGCAAAATCAGCTTTGTGAAAACTAAGGAACTAAGCCACTGGGAACTTTGGTGTCCTAGGTTGGTTCAATGCATTCCAGATAGTCCCAGATGGACCAGAGTACTCAGGTGTGCCTTTAAGAAAAGAAAAGTCAGCACAGCCACTTGAACTAATTTGACTCCTGTGTCTTCTATCCATCCTGAACGAAGGGCTTTGCAGGTACAGAAAGCATCGGATGGGGAAGGAATGAGGAACACTTAGAGAAAACTTAATCAAAGTTGACAAAGGACTAAGTTACTGACTCTGCTGACCCCAACTGACACTGAATCACTTGGAAAAGCAAATATCCCTGCAAATACAGGCTATCAAGTTATACCCACACTGTTTTCAACATTCATAGCAGATATATATTGTACAATATTGATTGACTATTTTCAGCAAATGACTACAATAACCACATATATACATACATATGTACACATACATACATACGCATGCAAACACACAAACATACATAAACCCACATACTTACATATACATACATACAAACATACATATATACATACTTACGTTGATCTGAGTCAGGGCAAGCAAGAGTACAAAATTTAAGATTAAAGTCAAGTAATAGCTTAGGTTGTAAAAGTTGAGTACATGAAAAATCCAAGGTAAGTAAAGTTGGCTGTCACACTGTTCTCTTAAAAGCGTGCTAAACAAACAGGCTGAGTACACAGCAGGATAGAAGTCTTAAGTGACCTCAAGGTATGTTATTAATTTAGTTGTGATATCAAGCAATAGTCCAGTCTCTTGGAATGTAAGAGATACCTTCCTAAAATGTACTCCCATTTTGTATCTGAAATGTGTCTGAAAATGTGGAGAGGTGGATGAGTCGATCTCTAAGTTCTCCTCCAGGGTGAAAGGGTGAAATTAGGAAACAAAATTGCAGGGAGTGGTGAGATGTAGTTCCACTGAGTGAGAGTTTAATGATGGTGGAATTGTTCTCACAGACTGTGCTGGCCTGTTTAGGATATTTTAAAACACACTCTGCCAACACAATGGCAAAGTCCTAGGAATTAGTAAAGAAAGTTAAAGGAAGGGAGCAGATAGATAAATGGACTTTTTCTTTCTGTAATACCCGTCATTGCCTAGAACTTGAATAGTACCCAGAAATAAACGCCCCCTTGCTTCTTAAGCAGAATCATAAAAAATGAAATAAAAGCATGACAGAGCAGATTTGCGTATTGTTCAGAGTAATAAATTTACAAATAACCTCCACTCCCATGACTACAGCTGTAAGAAACCAAACATGTTTGCTCTTTGTACAGCTCACCTGCACACTAAGGAGACTCGGGAGTGAGTTACATGTCAACATAAGGAGAAGGCTGAGTGACAGAGTAATTGAATGTAAAGAAAACATTTTTGGAGCAGAGTGGAAACAGCTGCAATAAGGCATGGGATAAATTGTGCAGGATCCCCCAGCTCAAGAGACCCAAGTGAGGAAGAAAACATGTGGCAGGCGTAACATAAGCGTCCACCGTGTTCCAGTCCAAGGACTGAGAAAAAGTCTCCGGGCCACAGAGGAAAAGATGGGAGAAGCTAGCTGGGACTCAGGAAAACCAAGATCCGTTGCAGGCACATGTGGATTTTGATCATCAAGATAGCACACAAAGAGAACCAGTGAGTCAGAGCAGGGCTGGAACATAAGATTTCCATGCTATTTTACTGTCTTTTCCAAGTCAGTGTTCTTCCTGGGAACTGTGTGCCTGGACTCTGCCCATCAGTTTCACAGGAGAACGAAGAACTGGTTCCAAACAAGCAGAACGCAGGAATCTTCAAGGTAGCTGTCCAAAAATGAAGCCTCGGGTGTCGACAGCTGTGCAATAAAGCAGATGTCTAAAGGGCTCTGACTGTAAGTGAATATCCTCTCCAATGTGCAAAACTCAGCTTAGAGTTCGGCAGTGTAATGTTACACCTTAATGGGATTGAATTCAAGTTTAAACAAACATCAAGTCAGACTTTTAGAGTGCAGTCAAAAATTCAAACCAATGACTCCCCAGGTTCCAGTATCTCAGACACCTTTCCCATAAGCTATATTTCATACCTGCTATGTTAACGTCTAGACTTTTCTGCTTGTGAAATGGCCAGCACTGAATTGGGATGAGATTTCACTAAACATTAGCAGAGACATATGATGCATCCTGGGATTTGTGGGTGAACTGAAACAAATGTTAAACAACAATAATAATAAAAAAAATCTACTTTACAGGAAGATAGGGCTTTCTTCCTGTCCTCGGCTCAGTGAGAGTATTTTAAAGTAGCATGCATTGAAGCATAGAAAGATGTTGTGGGTGAAAGGATCGGTATTGACTCAGGACCCCCAAAACTATGTTCTCAGCACAAATGAGATTTATTTGCCCCAGAGGGACAAAGGGCTGGGAATAAGAGACAAAGACAGGAGATAGAAGATGAGGGAGAAGGGGAAGGGAACAAGGGGACAGAGGAAGGGGTATTCATCCCAGAAGGACAAAAGACTGCCTCTGGATAGAGAGGAGACAGAGGTGAGTGGCCCAGTGGCCCCTGGCAAAAATGGCAGTTTATAAAGGTAAAAGGGGAAACCCCATATTAGAATGAAATGTTTAATTTTTGTGTGTGTGTGGTTTTTCGAGACAGGGTTTCTCTGTGTAGCTTTGTGCCTTTCCTGGATCTCACTCTGTAGACCAGGCTGGCCTCGAACTCACAGAGATCCACCTGCCTCTGCCTCCCGAGTGCTGGGATTAAAGGCGTGCGCCACCACCGCCCGGCTGAGATGTTTAATTTTAATTGGACATGTTAAATAGGTGAGCCAAATGGGGTTTCAGATTGCTGGACTTTAATACTTTGATAGCTGGACCTTGCTATTCAGCTCAGGAGGAAGAAATGGCCAAATAAGGGAATAGACTCTGATGGACAGCTTTAGGAGTGGAATCTAACAGTTTTTAGCAAGGCAGGGGCAATGGGGGAGAAGGGCAAGGCCTGCCAGAGCCATGTTTGCCATGGTCAGGCTGGCTAGAGTCCCCCCAGTAAGACCACGGATGGATGACTTAGCCAAGCTTCCATCCTGTCCACAAACTTGATGGGACTGGGAGAAGATGCTTGCATTGAAGACATCTGGGAATACAGCCAAACAGAGCAGCTAGCAGGACAAATGATAGCTCGGGAGCCTGTTGCAACGCTATTTGTGTGTGCTACATTTACCATTTGACAGGGTTTTCTGGGGAAACTTACTTTTTCCACACAAGGGAAGTGTAGAGAGATTTCTCATTTGACAAGTACCTCGCCAGCTAGAAAGTAGGTGTGTACCTAGGTTTTATGAGCCCAAAGGAGGGCACATTCTATTCTGTTTCCTTCTTTCTTAATACAAGGGGATCTGTAGCACATGAGGAATGAGTATCATTCCAGTATTGCTAACGTAGCCAGAGAAACTCACTATGTATAGATTAGTAATCATAATCGGGGCAAGTCCTGATCTGGACATGCAGGACTCTTCTGAGGCAGTGACGTGTTTCACTTAGAGCACATTGTGTGGGGAGTGTGTGGGGAGGAAAGGGAAAGGAAGTCAATATGCTTATTAATCATCGACTGTCTGACAGACACTGGGCCAGTTAGTTCACATATTTTTCATCCCACCCCGAGGACTGGGTTTTATAGTTTCCATTTTATAGATCCCATTTTATAGCAGAGGAAACCAAGGATCAGAGTGGAGAGACATTTCCGTTAGAAGGTGTGAGCCAAGATTAAAAACAAGTGGGACTGCTGTCCAAACCTCTGATTCCCTCCGCATCATGCTGCCTCAACCGTCATATGTGTACTTGTGTGTTACAGATTACAAATGTTTTCTCACTTCTAACATCACCTGATCTGAAGTACAGGGCCAGTGGATGGATGTGGGCCTTGACCTAGGGTTGGTAGCAGTAACCAGGGATAAGAGGAAATCCTGGGTAGGGAAGGAAGACATGGTCCCTTTCCCTAAAGCCAGAATTCTAGTCCCGAAGAAGAAACATAAACTGTCGTCAGCAGCCCATCTCTCTATCATGCTTCTTGCCACACTCCTTATGTAGACAGAAACTGCCCAGCACAGCTCAGAGCTTATTCCAGACTGTTCTTCGGAGCGGAGAGCATCCCCTCTCTTAGAGTGCAAATCATTTGCTCTTCAGACAATGGTGACCACTTGGTAGGCCAACAACAAAATACTGACTTCTGGGTAGTTGGAGACTGTTTTCTTCTGAAAAGCATTAGGGGAAATAATTACACTGAGCTTCAGGACTCAGCATAGAAACACTGACTTAGTAAATACCCCTGAATTGATAGAATCCGAAGCTTATGCTCTTAGGGAGTATTTCCCTACCCCATCCTGTCAACCTTTACCCACACTGTATTATATTGATCAACAAAGCAAAGTGGGAAAATGAATCAGCAATCCACATGGATGAAGTAAACAACTGTTTCCCAAAGGCCTTGAACCAGTTAATATTAGCTTCTGTTACTATCTCAAACCGTCAAAGGCCCAGCACACAAAAGTCTGTCTCATTCACAGCCCAATGAAGATCAGATAAGGCTTTCTCCCGTGGTGACTTGTGACTTCACTATTCTATTTGTGGTCCCTGATTATGAAGCTCTTTGCACCACATCCATTTTGTTCTGAGGGAGGAGTGGAGGTAGAGTATAAGGAAGACACACTGCTAACTAATCACCTAGTAGCTAAAATGTCACATGTCCAACCTACTTGCAAAGGAAGCCAACTGGGATGTGAAGGGATAAGTTGACACTAAGTATTTCTCTTATTCTTGATACAGGAAACATGCACAATTTCTGGACAATGGGTTCATCAAGATCTTGCATTCAGGTGAAGCTTGGGATGACTAACAATGTCCATTGCTTTTCTGCAGGCCCAGACATCATCCCTCTTGTTCTGACAAAATATGAGCTAAAATGACAATCTGCCTTTATCTGACCTAATGCACACTGTTGAAGCAGGAAAAAGATTAAAAAAATAATCTCACAGGTTTCATCAAATTTTGAAGGTATGGCACCACCATCCGTCACAACTAAGGTGACTCTGGGCAGATGCTGGGAACATTTCACTGCAGGCAGGGAAGTAACCTCTAACATCTCCTGATTTTCCTCTCTGTAGGAAGTCCATTGTCCATCAACCTGAGGGTCCTTCAGGGACAAGCCTCCTTGTCCATTTTCTTCTTTTATGGTTCTAAAATGGGTTTAGGGAACAGCCCTTTGAGGCCATATGGTTTGAAGATTGCCCAGTTTGGAAGACCAATATCAATCTAAGACTCCCAACAGACAGAAGCTTTTGTAGCCGATTGTACAGTGAGCCCTCTGTATCTCTATAAGTTCTACGTTGGTAGATTCAATCAAGTGCAGTTTGTGTACTATAAGTTACCTGTTGGTAATTGTGTACTTGCCATTATTCCCTAAACAACTACTTACACAGAAGTTGTGCTAGATGTTGTAAGCAATCTAGACATGACGTAACCATACAGAGAGGTGTGTGTAGGTTATATGCAAATAATACCCTGTTTTCTGCAAGAGTCATGAACATGGCTGAAGTTGGATATTGCACCCACTGGGATGGTTGAAGACTCTCAAGCAACATGGTTTCCTCAGAAACTCAGTAAACATTCCTCATCTTTGTTTTTGTATTCCTAAACTTTCCTAGAAGCCAGCTTTCAGAGGGTAACTACCTCCCTCAATTCAAG
>CABHPQ010168518.1:22377-44579 GCA_902168405.1 Peromyscus aztecus | reverse complement strand
TCAGCTGACCTGAATTGGTGACCTCAGACCAGTGAGAGGCTTCTGTGTTAAAAAGCAAGGTAGGTGTGCCTGAGGAAGAAGGACACTCGATGTTGTCCCCTTTCCTCTACATGTATATATATGCACCTGCACGCACATGAATGGCCCAAAGCCCTAAGAGCCTAAAAGGACATGGAGGTCATCTACTGTCTTGAATCCTTTAAGTGAGATTATAGTTAGAAAGGTGATTTTTCATGGCCAAGAGTTCGTTTGCCTCTAGAAGGGCATTTTCACTTGTAGCTAATTCCAAATGGACGTTTCTTCCTCTGTGGCCTTTGCGCTGGAAGCATGAGTGGCTCCTTCTCCATCTGTGTCATGTGGTACCAATGCTTGGAAGCAGTTCTCCTGTTTCTGCACTAAACCTCCTCTCCTCTTGACTGTCTTTGCCAGTCATTATAGTTCTTTACAGAGAATGTGTTTCTTCTCAATATCTCTTCTAGACTCTGGTGCCTAGCATTGGTTCCACTAGCTAAATTCCCACTAAGCACAAATGAAGCTGGAGACAAGGGTCTTGCATGGCTCTAGGGACTCTGAGCTTGTTGCCACATGGTATCCAGGCCAATGCCTATGGAAATGGGACATGACTGCATTCTCCAGTTAATCTCTCCTAATCTTCTACCAGTCACGATTTGGGACAATTCTAACAATAAGAGACACCTGCTCTGTGCTACATTTCCTGAGAGGTGGCTTTAAACAACAGATATGGGACATTTTCTGTTTCATCTTTCCAAAGATAACTCAGGTCACTGAGAAATGAAAGGCAGAAAGGAGCAAACCTTCTCATTTATCCTTGGAGGACAGGTGACTCTACATTCCAGGTTGCCTGGACAGTCCCAGTTTATGCTTACTGTCCTGGAATAATTATTAATAGAGCCATCTCACTTTCAAAAGTGCCCTGGTTTGGATGATAAATGATATGATCATCCTATTTAGAGGAGACTGTGCAATGTGCCCAGTGGCAGAGGCCTCTCTATTTCCCTTGCTCCATCGTATCATCAGACACATATCTTCCCAAGCAGAGCTAATTAGAATTTTACATAAATGGAATTACTAATGAGAGATTTACCCTTGTGCCATTATTTTGGCTGGAAATCTTTCCTGGACAGAATGGTTGATTACAGTCAAGGTGATCAGGTCCCACTTAGTGAAACTCCTGGACCCTTAAAATCTCATTTTGTGTGACCTGGTTAATTGAGGTGTTTTCATGGCAAGGCCTCATTATGGCGAAGGAAGGGAGCATTTCAGCGATGGCGTTTGGATCACTGTTTGCCACAACCATGCTAACTTACAGATTTTAGAACTGCCAATTCCACTAATCAAGCATATTTTAAAATGAAAAAATGTTATGGTTTGAATACAAAAATCCTCATGGAAAGCTCACTTGGCAAAGGCTTGGTTTACAGACACTAGGCTTTTGAGAGGCCATTGTGTCACAAAGGCTCCAGCTTTATCAATGATAATCAATTTAATCCATTGATAAAATCATAGCTTAGTGGTCTATTAAGAAGCAGAGCTGGATTGGGGGAAGTAGGTCACTAGACTTGTGCTCCTGAAGTGCTTGCTTTGTCCTGGTCTCTTCTCTGTCCCTGCTTTCCAACCACTATAAGGTAAGAAGTGTTCTTTTACACTCTGCCTCTCTGGATGCTCTGCCTCATTCCAGGCCCATAGTATGGACCAATGTCATGAAGCTACACAGCCAAAATAAATCTTTCTTCCCTTACATTGCAGTCTCTGGTACATTGTCACAGCAATGGAAAATGAGCAGCACCTTGGATAGATAGTGATGGCCAAGTGTCTACTTTCTCGAGCCATGATAAGGTTGAACATGTTAGGTTAACGGGCCTCCCCGGAGTAGGAAGTGTGAAGCCAGGGAAGCCCATGGTGAGAATATAGTACAACGCTCTAATAGCAGGAGCCATCCTGCCTGTCTGCACACATGCCATTCTCACTTGTTTTCAGCTGATTTATTTTGCTGCCAGAGACAAGTTTACCTAGTAGCAGCAATAGAATAATTTTTATGACCAAGCCACGGAGACCAGAATGCATTCCTCTCAAATTCATTTCCTCAGAGCAGTCTACTCTAAGTCAGAGCACACACACAGCATGGTGCTTAATGTCCCTTCTCCCAACAACTTATAGAATAAAAGTCCAAAGAAATATTATCACGACCATTACTATTTCATTTCTCCTTTTCAGAGAAAAGTCCAAAACTTGAAGCAGTAAACTAATGCAGTTCAAAGAAGAAAAAAAGCCCTAAGCCAGGAATTAGAACACACAGATTCTAGTTCTGGCTCTGCAATAAATTATCTGTATGACTTTGGGCAAATTGTTTGGCCTCAGGGTCATAGTTTCCTCACCTGTAAAATGAGGTGATTGAATTGGATAGTCCTGAGCTTTCCAAGGCAGCCACTGTTCTGCAATTCTCCAGTGACCGGGAGCTCTCCAAAGAATACTCTGGCTTCATACCAGAGCTGTTGTTACCTTCAAACTCCTGCCTCTACCTTTATGACAGCATCCAACAACATTTTTTTTCTATGCAAACGAATAAGACCGAGAGGCTTGGGTGTTTGCTTTGATTTTCTGCAAATGATTCTCCTCACCACTGAATCCCAAGTGAGAAGGCAGCAAATTAAAGCGATGATTCAAAGGCAAGTGCATATACCACAGAGCGGCCTGACATGGATGATAATGGGGGCAAAGGCTCTGGTCAGGATGGACCATATTAGGAACAGCATGTGAGGGTCAAAGCACACGCGCGAGTGTGTGTGTGTGTGTGTGTGTGTGTGTGTGTGTGTGTGTGTATGTGTGAATGAGTTTATGAGAACAGTCATGTGGAAGCTAGAGATTCACTTTGGGCTTTGTTTCTTAGATATTGCTTACTTTCATTCATTTATTTATTTGTATTTGTTTATTGAGACTAGGGCCTCTTTACTGAACTGTAGCTCAACAAGTATGCTAGGTCAGTCAAGTCGCAGGAATCCACTAGCACTGGTCACTGGTGTTAAATTGCCACCATGTCTCAGTTTTTTTTTGTGTGTGTGTGACTTCTGGGGATCACACACAGCTCTTTTTGCTTGAAAGGCAAGCACCTTATCAATTTAGCTATCTCCTTGACCCCAACATTCTTTTTAGAAAATATATAAAAAAATAGTTGTAGAACAAGTTATGCCCTAGGTCCTAACACATACTAATCATTTACCTAAATTCTCACCTTCTCACTGTTGATCACTGAACTTGACTTGTGGAGGCAGAATTTCATGAGTCAGGTGCAAACAAAGATGAACTAAAACCCCAGAAAATGGAAAAATCACCAGGAACAAGCAAGCACAAGCCATCAAAGCTCTCCAGACTCTATAGCACAAAGCCAGCAGCTCCCTGGTGTGGCAGAAACTAAAACACAAAATAACCAGGACAGTCAGGCTGCAGTTATGTGTTCTCCTAGATGTTCTAAAGATCCACTAGGGTCTAAACTAGGAGAACAGTCATCAGATAATTTTCCAAATGATAATAAATTCAGGAACATAATTGGCACTGTTAGGAGAAAGTAAACACAGAAAATACCACCCACATGTCTGTGTTAAACCACCCAATCAAATGAGTAACAAAACTGTTAAGTGCCTCTTGAAGAAAATGACTGAAAAGGAACTTTAATAGTACATATTTTCTTTGCTTTCTTCTCCAGGCTAGCCATTTTTCTTTCTAATCTAAACATGTCACAAAATGTAGGCATCATTTCTGAAAGTCATTATGATCTCCAGCTACAGTTATTTTGATCCACTGTTTCTTGATGTTCAAAATGTGTCCTGGGATAGTCACTGTTTTCTACTTATAGGATGAGGAGAAGCATATTTGAGTCACTGACTAAGTGTGCTGAAGAACTGAGAACACTAGATGAGGTTCTATGGAAATTAAATTGCACATACTTAAAAATGGAACAATAATCAAAATGGGTAAGAAAATGCCCTGAGGCAGACTGGTTCTCACTGCATTCAGAATTAATAAGCTTAAAATATAGGAAGAAGAGTATGAGGTCATAAAAGACTGTTGAATTGCAATGAGTAAGTTCATCATTATGGAGCCTTTCAGCTCATCCTGGGATAATTCATAAGAATGCAGAGATGGTTATCACACATACATCCATTTGTGTATTTTTCACAGTTTTCTGATGGTGTGCATATTTCTCTCCAATCATAGATGAGACATTTGCTTGCATTTTCTCAGTCAAAATTAGGAGTAACACTAGATTTCCTATCCAGGTAAAGTCTGCTTCCAGAGGTATGTGCATTTCTTAGTTTGAGTTATACATGTCTTTGCTCTAAAGTGAACTTGGTTCTGTAAGTGTTAAACTTGGGTTTTATTGAAGCTGATGCCATCTTCAGAATGTGGTTCAAAAAGAAGAAGTGGGGATAAAAAGAAACAGCCCAAGAGCACACCAATGATCTCTATTTTTTGAAAAGGAAATGAAAAGAACCAGTGTTCATCCTTAGATTCACCTCAAGTGACTCCGAATAACTAGAAATGGGAAATGCCGAGCTCCTTGGATGTGGTCCTTGATGCTGGCTTGCAACACAGTGAGCCACGTGGGTCAGAAGTAAGGGCAGAATTGGTTTATTCTTTGAGTAACCTGTGTCTTCAGCCCCAGGACTGAAGGGAAGTTGTTTTTAACACCGGTTTCATCAATTCTCTAACACAGAGTCTAGACAGCTGATAACAACAAATACCTAGTGGTTAAAGTGACACCCCGTCTGATTTTGAAATGCCAGGGAGAGTAGAATGAAGAAAAAATACAGTGTAACTATTTTCCTGTCTCCCTAAACTTGTAGCATAGAAATTATAGCTTCTTTTGGATGATCAGAGAAATGCACAGAAGGTAAAAAATGATGCAAGATATTCACACATCTAATAAGATGTTAAATATATGATAAATGCACTTAGCAAACATTGGTGCTTTGAATGGAGAAGAGAGTTTTCTGAATTAGCCTATTATAAAGGGATCATAGGAAGAATTACTTAAGTTAGTATGAAAAACCATTATTGGTGTGTTAGAATTCTAGAGGTTGGCATAGAACTGCATACTGTGTGGTCAAACCAGAAGTGGATAGTCCTCCTCTAACAGTGTAAGATATTTTATGATTCTAAAGAGTATATTTTAGTGAACCAAATATAAGACAAAACAGCTGAGAATTCCCCCAAAGCATAGGACAAAATTGTGTCTGTGTCATTTGAAGATAATAAGTCCAAACTAATGCCTCTGAAACCCATGACAGAGAAACAGACTTCTTTCTGAGATGAATTATTTGAGAGGACATTAAAACCTGAAACCATACTTCTCATCCATGAAATAAAGTTTATTTTGTTTGCTTTTAATTTCATCTGAAGTTCCACAACTTGTAAATATATTTTCAGAACTCTGAGAAGCAATGAATGCAAAGTATTTGTCATAAAATGTAACAGTGAATTTTACACAGAAAGATATGTATGGGCATATGTATATGTGTTTACATATCTTTTGATACTTATAGCATATTCATACATATATGTATGTTATCTGTCTACATATATGTGTATCTATACACATATGTATGTATACATATACATATGTGTATGTGGTTTGTGTATCATATATTTCAAATAGTGGAGTGGTGTTCCCTGAAAGCCTTTAAATGGAAAGAGGAATATATTACAAGCTATTAAACTGTAATGGACTTCTCTTGATATTTCTGTTTTACACAGGACAAAAAGCAAGACCAGAAACATGGAATATCTCAACTGAAAAGCACAAAGAGAGTTCTAGAGTTTCTTTTTCCTGTTAACCTGAAGACTTAGAGACATATATTTACCCAAATGGGAATGACTTTGTCAATCCAACTTATTAATTATGACTGTGCAACTTGCAACTTACTGTGCTTATTTAATATGCCCAAACAGTTGTTTAGCTTTTTTTTTTTTACAATTAATTTAATTTTACATATCAGCCACAGATTCCCCCGTCCTCCCTCCTCCCACCCCCCAGCCTTTCCCCCCAATCCTCCCCCCATTCCCACCTCCTCCAAGGCAAGGTCTCCCAAGGGGATTCAGCTCGGCCTGGTAGATTCAGTTGAGGCAGGTCCAGTCTCCTCCTCCCTACACCAAGGCTGAGCAACCGGGACCTGTCCTTAGTGCATGAGTTGTTTAGTTTTTAACTATTATGCGGTACCTGGTCAGGTCAGGTTTTGATCAGAGAAAGCTGATTGTACCCAAAGGCTTTCAAATTTTAATAGAGTGGTGGAAGTTCTTTATGATTTTGAGCAAAAGTTGCCCAAAGCCAAGGAAAGCACCTGTCTAATTCTGCTTCTGTTTGTGCTTCCATATGACGTAAGGGCGAATTGAGGGCAAGGAACAGGGAACAGCATCAGACCTCGCAGAAAAGAAAACATGAGGCTTAAGTAGCCAAACCAGGGTCTCCTTGTATTATCAGGACATAATAGCTATCTAGCAGCTGTCTGTGTTTCGTGTGAATGTGTGTGAGTGAGTATGTGAATGTGAGTATTATGCATGAGTATATATGTGTGTGATAGCTCGTGTGTGTCGCGTGTGTGTGTGCATGGTTGCATCTGTGTGTGTCTCCATGCATTCACAGAGACAGAAGGTGGAGAGACAGAGACAGTAACCATTAAAGTAAGCACACAACTATCATTACAATTAAATTTTTCTGGAACAAATTTCAGCAAATTTTCATTTCCTTTTATAACAAATCAATTACTCAAAGTAATTGTTTTATTTTCTATTTTGAAATGTGAGATAATCTTTTTACACTTGTATATAGCACAGATTCAACAAAGATAAAGGAAGTAAATTGTGGGGATGGTTTCATAGTTGGTCTTTATTTTTATTTTCTTTCTTTCTTTTCTTTTCTTTTTTCTTTGTTCTTTTTCTTTTTCTTCTTCTTCTTCTTCTTCTTTTTTTTTTTTTACTAGAAACACCAGTATCTCTTTTTAAAAAAAGTGCTAATGGTGGGGGCAGACCAGTCCTGAACCACAATTAGTACTACTCTCCGGCATCATCTGAGAAATTTCTCTGTGCAGAGGTGGTGCTTAACACAAGAGCTAATAACTGTTCTAAGTGCAGGGAATGTGACTGTAGAAGGCTCAGCCACAAGTGGGACATCTGCACCACATCCCCTCACCCATGCTCAGATACCATCACGGGAGGAGTAGAAAGATTCTAAGAGCCAATGGTCAGGGAGAACCAGGGAAAAACAATATCTTCTGAACTGCATAAAATCTGCATATAAGCATGACATCTAACATTCTAGCATGGGTAGGAAGGGGGTTCACAAACCCCCTCCTCTAACCAAGGAGCTAGGACAGTCGATGGCTTCTAGGGGAAGAAAAGTGAGTTTTCTTTAAGGGTGTGGCTCTTGGTAGATCATCCATACCCTAGTATATGACACTGTTCCCCAAAATGTGTGGACAACATACATTGGAGACAGTGAGTGACTAAATAAAATGTAAATAAAAAAGAGGGAATGAAGTTAGCAGAGTAGGAGCTTGGGATTCATCTGAGAGAAGTTACAGGGAGAGGTTAGGGTAAAGAATGTGATCAAAATACATTATACGACATTCTCAAAGAATTAACAAAAATATTTTTAAAGTGTCAGCATCTAAAGAATCCTGCTGAGACCTCAAAGAGCAGGAATGAAGTTCTTATAGAAGTCATTGTATAAGCACAAACACAACTGACATTTATAGATCCTGGGTGGCCGAGGGGCCTCAGTTACTTCACTGGAAAGAAAAGCTATGTGTTTGGCTGACAGGATTTTTAGATCTATTGGGAAACATGAAACTTTCAGTGTGACCTTGTCTGGGTGAGACATCTCCAAACTTACAGCTGATTCTTAAGAATTACTTCTCCTAATCCTGTCACCTTCCTTATTTCTTTTACTTATCTTTAGAAAATAGTGTGTATGCATGGATGTGTATCTATCTGTGTGTGGTGGTCTTTTTCTTAAGTGTATGTGTAGAAGCTGGCAGAAGGGCATCCTCCTCAATCACTCTCCACTTTTCCTTTATTTGAAGTAGGGCCTTCACTGAATCCAGAGTGCACCATTTTGTCCAACCTGGCTAACCAGTAAGCCATTGGTGTCCAGCTCTCTCCACCTACCTACTCAGGACTTACAGCTGCATGCTGCTGTATCTGGTTTTTAAAATGTGTTCTAATGATCTGAACCCAAGTCCTCATGCTTGAACAGTTAGTATTTTATTCACAGAACCCTGTCCCAAGCCTATCCCCTTTTCCTTCTTTTAATCAGGTCAGGCTTGAATGGTACATGCTTCTCAGCGAAATAAACCTTGACATTTGAGAGCTGTTAGACATTTACCTGCCTCTTGGATTTGTCTACAAAAATAAAAACAGAAAGAGTGAAGCTGGTGATGGAGACTAGTGCTTTAATATGAAGACTAGTACTGATGGCTGGGTCACTGAACTGCAGGTGCTGAGGTGATGGCTGACTATCTCTATGGCTTATTCAGATAGATGGTTAAGTGAAATGAATGTCCTTGTTATAAACTGGATGGAATGAATCAATTGAGTTGAACAAAGAGAGGATCATGTGCTGGAAGTTAGTACCAAATAGCTTTAAAGTAATCATAGTTGGAAGGCTACAGCTGCTGCAAGCTCTTGCAATCATGAAATTGATGAGCAGTTAATTTGCGTGAAACCAGAGAAAGGTCTAATGGTGTTTAGGTGATAAGAAACAAAAGCCGCAGGGTGCTGATGGAGCCCATCAATCTTTCGGGAATAGCTGAACATTCAGCACATGGGTAAGGAAACACACAGGACTCTGAATGAAATGGGCTTTGGTGTGCAATTAACTGATGTGATCGTATACCTCAGTTCCTGTCTATGGGTGCATATTATTTTGATAATTTGTCTGTTTGCACTTGAAGATCAGAGACTATGCTTTAAACTATTTTATGCAGTAGGCACATTAATATTTTAATATTAATGATATCCATTCAGAATACTATCATTGATGCAATATTAATATGAATAAATGCTTATTGTTGATCATTTCAGAAATGATAATAACCCAAAGAATAACCCAACATTATGAGCTTAGATGTGCGAATGTATCAAGTAATTAATCATGATCCAAACTAAAATGAAGAAATTAAAGCATTTGAGACTTATTTCTCTTTCTTATTTGCATCTATACTCAATGTGCTCAAAAGTCAAAAGTCTTATTTTTCCTTCTCCTCCCCCAATAAATGACTAATGTCCTGATTTCTTTCCTCCTATTTGTTTAAAGGAAGAGTTTCTGGGAATTTTTAATTGGCTCTTAAAGCATGATTGTTATTTGAATATTCTTCCATGGCTATACGCGGGAATAGATTTTGTACATGGTGATGGACGAAGGCAAATTAACAATCCCCATTGGTTCCCCAAACCAACATAATATTGTGCCCAAAATTCTATACTCCAGACTTCCAGCTTGAAAGTTAACTACTGCAAAGGAAGCTTCATGGTTCTACCTGATTGATTTATAATACAGTAAAATTCATGTCCTATTTAACAAAATAAGCTTATAATGAGAAATATAACCCACACTGATTTATTTGACAAATATTTTCATTGGAAAAGAAAATTTTATGATCCAAATTTTTCTGTAGGTTTAAAGATTCAAGAGTTCATGGCTTGATCTGGCTATTACTCCATGGATGGCTTGCAACAGCCTGACCAGGAACTGAGATGGATCCTGGGGATCCTGGAGGGATGGAGTGTAGGTGGCCCAACATTTAGACTCATGGTTAGGGAAAGAAAGCTACCTACTCCATTTGGCTCCATTGTATTGGAGATTAAGGAGGTTTTAATAGTTTGATATTAAAATTACTAGTGCATACAATGTGACAGTTCTAAAGCGAACAGCTTCAACGTTTGTATGTCACACGTGCCATTGGATTCACAGCTTCCTTTCAAAAGACTGTGAGCAGATGACACTTCACTTATAATATATGGATTTCTCTTCAATGATATCATTGAGCAATATCTCAAAATGATCATTATGTAAAAAAATGATGCAACCTATTCTGCTGCACAAATAAATAAATGATAAATAAATAAGGATGTTTAGAGGTCCTAGTGGTCTGGACAGACAGGGAGATGTAAAAATAGGGAACTTTAATTTAAAGGTTTGGTTACAACCAGTAATTGGAAGTTGAGAAGAAGAAAGGCTTCTTTGACTGTGTTTTACCTCCCTAGTCCTGTCTCCACTCCCATACCCTTGGGATGTGTGGCTGGGCCTTCCTTCAAGAGAGAGTTCTGGGTTCTTCCAGAGGCAACCCCAAAGAAGCACTGAGAATGTCAGGGAGAGATGATGATATCCTAGCTACCTTGCTTGCCCCCTGTTCTTCACACTTCCAGATCAGATGAGATGGTGTTCCAAGTTCCCTGACCTTGAGATTATCAATAAAGATCTTAGAGCACATGATGTTCCTCCTGCTTAGAATGCTCTTATCTCCTGAGAGGAAAGCCTTACAAGACACCCTGTGAGAGACTGCATTCAAATCCTCTACTGAGTGGTTCTCAACCTTCCTAATGCTGTGACCCTTTAATACAGTTTCTCATGTTGTGGTGGCCCCAACCATAAAATCATCTTATTGTTACTTCATAACTGTCATTTTGCTACTACTACAAATTGTAATGTAATATCTGCGTTTTCTAATGGTCTTAGGCAACCCCTATGAAAGGGTCATTTGACTCCAAAGGGATTGTGACCCACAGGTTGAGAACCACTGTTGTAGAATCTCCAAATCATCAATTCTTCTGTTTATCTTTTAAAGCTAAAAGAACAAATTATATAGTAAAAACGTATTTACAAAGAACACAAATAAAGCTCTGTGGCACATTATTTTTTTAATTTTAAAGTTTTTTTGTTTTATGTGTTCAAATATTTTGCCTGTATGTGTGTATATGTGCCATGTTCATGTCTAGTGCCTACAGAGGCCGTAAGAGGATGTCAGCCTCTCCAGAACTGAAGTTATAGGCAGCTATGTGGCTGACAAGAATCGAACCTGAGTCCTCTCCAGAAGCCACAAGTGCTCTTAATTGCCCAACCACCAGACCCTACATAATTTTTTAGTAGATGGTGGACCACATATAAGCTGGTGTTCTGAAAGAATATATTTTCTTGTAATAATACTGTGGTCCTACTTTGTATAATACCCTATGACGTCTGTGTAGGTGATGACCTGAAGGGAACTATGAAGTTGGCCTGACTTAGCTGCTTTGGAAGGAATGTGTCATAGGTTTTTCAGGTTAGAGTCCATGGGTCCTGGGGCACATTGTGCCTTTCAATTCCTGAGAGACTGATACACTCACTCAGGCAGTGAAACATTCAGGGCACTTTGTGTTTCTCTGTATGTTCCTTTAGAAGTCAAGAAATCATGGAAGCCTGACAGGACAATTGGTCTTGGGCATTAATCTTGTGTACCTTGCATAGTTGCAAAAGTCATTGTCTCCTGGCAACTACAACTGTATTGATCCTGGCAATTGCCACTATATTCTGTTTCTGATAAGGGTATAAAAAGTCTGATTGGTATCAATAAAATTGTCATGCCTCAGTCTTGCTGTGGCCCCTCCAACCAGCCTGGTTTAATTCCTCGAGGCTATATCAGGTAACCTTGTACTGGTAAGTAAGTGTATATGCTTACAATGGCCAAGTTGTCTAATGGTTACTTGACATGTCACACCATGAAGAGACAATCACCGTGTATATGTTGAAATATACTTCACCTTATGTCCTCAGTACCCTGCACCCCAGAAATAAAATCAGGAATGCTTTGCATCCCTCTGCAAGTCCTTCATGCCCAAAGGAGAATGCATATTTGTATAATATATGAAAGGAAGACTCATCCCTAACAATATTACTCCAAATGCATCCTGGAGAACATTTTACTTCAGCATATGTAGACTTGTCCTTAAGTTTCATGGTCATAAACTATTCCATGATAAGGCATGATATAATTTATTCACCATTCTCCTCTTGACAGGCAGGCATTTAAGTGGTCTATTGAGGGATTTTGCTCTCAAGAGATGATTCAGTAAACATCCTTATTCAACACTTTATTTGTAACAAATATGCATTATCACATAAATATATGCAGTGTATATTAATATGAAGTTGTTGTGTTGATGATTAAATGGATTCTAATAGCTAAAATTTATTCACCAAGTAACAGGAATCTTAACAATTGTCTCTTTCCCTACATCTCTGAGGTAATTTTTAAGTGGTACAACTGAAGGTTCAGATTCCACTATTAAAATTACAAATGATTCCTAGAAGGAAACAAATTTCCTTTACAAACAATGCTTACCTAAGACTTCCTGCTGTCAAAGAGCTGGTGGGGCTAGAAAGAAAGCAGCATATTGCACACTTTGCTGGCTATTCTTAGGCAGTAGTCAGTGTAAAGATCCAGAAAGGAGAGATTAATTTCCATTGTGAATTCACAGCTAATGCCACAAGGTTCTGTGGAGGCTTATGTTTCTCAGCTGGCAGAAGTATGTGCCGAGTTGAAGCTTAACTGATGATAGTTTGCTGTCCAAGAAACAAACACAAAGCCATGTGTTGGTACCTCACCAGTAGAAACAAGCTGCCCTGGGTATAAATAACTGAGGACATATCCATCTCAAGATAAGAAACACAGATTTTCACATGCTCATATGTTTTTGCTGACCCAAAAGCTTTGGTGTGAAGGAACAAAAGATCCACTTTAGATCAGACAGTGTGGTAAGTATGGGGTCATAGGAAAGAGTTGCAGGATACAAAGTTGCATTTAATTATGACTGTGAGACTATCAGTGGTGGATTGGCATCTGTTAAAATTCTACAACATAAAGAAGTTTGCTTATGTTTGTAAAAAAATAATCTGAAAGAGAGAAAATAGAAGGGGGAGGGAGATAAAAAAATGACACATGATTCTTCTTTGCCATTCTTCTTTAACATGGTTTTTGTTGGTATATATTCACCATACCTAGTATTTGGTTGGGTTTCATAGACATTTCTGTCCAAGTATACCATATAGGTCAACCATTATCATCTTCTTAGTCAAACCACTTCAGAAATCAGTGTGGAAATTCCTCAAAAATCTGAAATTAGAACTACATAATGATCCAGCTACACCACTCCTGTATATACCTAAAGCATTTTTCATCAGCGATACCAAACATTAGTTTAATAGAGAATAATCTGATTTATTAAAACTATAGTAGTTGTTTTAATTTGAGCAGAGATTTTCTTCCACATTCTATTGATTAAAATGGCATGTCCAGCCTACAGCTTATGGGTTGCATGTGGCTGCATGAGGATATTTATGGATACATCTCAGAACAAAAATCATAAACTTCCTTAAAATATTATGAGATTTTTTTCTGTTCTGTTTTATTTTGTAACTGAATCACACAGCTGTTGAGCACCAGCTTTGTAGATGATTGTATCTTGTTGCCCGGTCGAAAGGTTGGACATGCCTGCGTCCCCTAAGAATGGATAAAGATGAGTATGGCTGGAGATGAGTGCCATGGGAGTTGTTGAAGAGACTGCCTTCTGACTTCAGGTTATTGGCACAAGTGGACAGTGCTACTGGACAGATTCCAGTTCCAAGTTAACAGAAATAGTTTTGAACTCAAGTCCTGGAGTCTTGACATGAACAAAAAATACTGGCAGATTACAGAGGAGGGAGGTATGTTTCCTTATTCAACACTGGGATAAAAATTTAAGGGAGAAAGTTGTGAAAATCTGCATATTAGATGTTTCAGATAGCTATAATTGACTGAATAATACTTTCCTTGCTTGGTAGATGGAGATCTATAAGTATTGAAGCAATAAAGATACATAGTAGCAGCTTATAGATAGGGCTCAGTGCTTTAGAAAACTTGATGCTCTTCTAAAGAACCCAAATTTGGTTCCCAGCCACTCACTTCTAGTGACTTAAGCCTTTTGTACCTCCAAATTCAGTGGTTCTGACATCTGTGACCTTGCAAAGCATCTGAATTTATGTGTAAATACCCAACACACACACACACCTAGTTAAAAATAAACAAATATTAAACTAAATGAGTGGAATAATAATAAAGTGGACTATGGAAGCTATGTCTAAAATATTTTCTAAAGTCCAGAAATGACAAATATGAAATATTTTTATCCAAGATTCTATTTTGAAACCCCAAATGATAGTAAGCATGTTAGTGATACTAACAAATTATATTCACATAGACTCCAGTTCCTAGAACATTCTTGGATTGGTTGAGTATATTTTCTCTCTCTGCTTTTTCCCCTTCTCATTTATTTCATCCCTCCAGAAGGGAGCCTCAAACCTCCAGTCTTTGGAAGACTCTTCCCTCCATCCAGGGAGAGTTCTATGTCATCATCTATTAGTTACTGAACCCACTGGTACCAGTGTGTTATGCTCTCAGGTATTTGCTAAGTCTTTTATCTCTAATTATGCAACACATAGATTTGTCTATTGGTGAAAGTTGTGGGGACACTACGGAGTATAAAAACCTTGGATTTTTCAAGCCTAACTTGAAAGGGTCTTAGAAGCAATCCATGCCCTGCTCCTCGTTTTCCAACTGAATAGTCTGAGTCTAGGGAGACTAAGTGTGCTGTTGAGGTCTCAGCCTAGTCTTCAGAGATAGGCAACTGCTGGATAGTAAACAGTGAACAGGGGTACTCAAGACATCAGAACAAGTTTCTATACCCCAACCTGACATACTTTTATTTCCCTTATCTCCTTATCTCCTTTTTGTTATAATTCCTATGTAGTAACTCGAATCAATAACCTAACTCTAAGTAGCTTTTAACCCTTTGATTAAAACTAAACAAACTACTAACTTTTTAGGAGATACCATTTAGAATTTAATTGGGCTCAAAGCATATTTGACGATGGCACATGACAACCAATGCCATATTAAGTATGCAAGTATGACAGTATCCTTTGAGATACTAACCCAAGACCATCACTGCAGAGGCTAAAAGGATGAAGGGTTAAACTCAAATAAAATGTCACTACATGTTTCCATTGTAGTTATATTAAAGAAATGTAAGAAAAATAACATATATCCTACAATTCCCTTTAAAGGTTTCTTGGGGAACTGTACAGTATCTCTTTCCCTTCCAAATCATTTTAGGAACTGATATTCATCTAGGCTTGCCCACAAGCAGTCTTTCAAAAATGTCTGTGGGTCCATTCTACAGGGTTTCCTAGAAGGTGAACCACAGAACACCAGTTACTTAGGACATCAGCAGACATTGCACAGATCAGAGATGCTGAAGCCAAATGGCTTCTGGAGGTCTAAGCATTTCTTAATGAAAGGTTTTGCATTTTAATCTACATACAATTCTGGAGCATATTGAATGTAGACTTCCCACATTTACTTCGTTAGTATTAAAACAATTTCACTTTGGGTTTAGATTTATTTCCAAAGAGCATTTCTCATTATATTTTATTACAAATATCATTAACCAGGAAATATTGAGTAAGCTTCAGTCCTTGGTGTGAAATTCAGAGCTTTTGAAATCCATTCTTTTGAATAGCAAAGTATTTCATATATTAATTAGGACAACGTGCTACTTAGATAATTCATTCTTCTAAAAACTCTCAGGTGGACTGTGCATTAGTCTTTTGTAAGGGTCAATGCAGTATAAATAATGCATATATTTATTCTGTCTCCTGAATATTAAATTTTGACTCTTATTTGATCTTTAATTGAATACAAATCATGAACCTCTATATTTATCAACTATAATAGCTAATCACACCTTTTGGTCACTAAATTTGTCTGAACATAGAGCTCAGTGTGATGAATGTACTAGTGATATTTAGGAAGGACCTCAGGGTCTGGTTTGCTTTGCAATTTGGTAAACCTGGCTCATTGTGTATTTTGCCAATACATAATTGATTTTCTCAACTGACACTCTAACTGATTAGTCCTATTAAATATTTTGTGAAATGGGAGAACCAAAAATAAGGTACCTTTGGACAATGAGGACAGCAAATTAAACATATCTACACTTTTAATATGATGTTTGCAAGCAATGAGAAGGGACTGAGGCAGATTCAGGTGGAGGGTTGGTGGCCTCTGATGGCTCTGTGTCCTGAGTTGGGGCATTCATGCCAGAACTAGGTGTGCCCTGGTAGGTTCATAGCAGAAAGTTCCCAGTTGTGTATTGTATCACAGGGGTCCATGTTCAAGTGCAGGGTTAATGCAGCTGTACACTTACAATCAGAAGGCATGTAGCTCACTATGGCTCTGGGGCTATAAGTGGTAATAAGGATTTGCAAGTCAATGAAACTTAAACATCAGTTAATGCCTGATCCTGGACATTTTGCAGCAGAAAGGGTTGTAGTGTGGGAACCTGCAGTGAAAGAGAAGCACTGAGTGAACTGGCAGTAGACTAACTCATCTACAGACCAGCTCTGGAAATATCAGGGGGCTTCTTACAGCCCTTCTGAAGCAGAGGCAATACTGCACTGCATAATGAGCAACAGGATGCTGTTTATTGGAAAGAACAGCACCCAGGGAACTGATTAGACCTGGCTTAGCCTCTAAGCATCATTGTTGCCCAGTGTGGAAAATGGTGGGCACTACTGATGGTCTCTCCTGAGCCTCAGCTTACTCACCAGCAACGGCCAAATGAGCAAGGAGCTGAGCACATACCAGCAGCTCAGCAATGATGCTTTCCATCCCTTTTCCTAGTAAGCTACTCACATTAAGGGTAATAATCACCATTGATTCAATCCCTCATTTAATCATCAAGTGTTTATTGAATAATCTCAAAATGAATATAGGTGGTGAGATAAGGGAGGCAGTTTAAAAGGAAAGTTAGAGCCAGGAAGTGTGTGGGTAGTAATAGTAGTAGTAGTAGTAGTAGTAGTAGTAGTAGTAGTAGTAGTAGTAGTAATAGTGTGTGTGTGTGTGTGTGTGTGTATGTGTGTGTGAGTGTGTGTGTATGCACATGGACAAAAATGTGCATGAGTGTATATGTTCATATTTGTTCATGAATGTTTGTATGGGCATGTGTATATATGCACCTGTGTATATATGAATAATATAAGCATGCTTATATAAATACACACTATGAGTGTACACATTGGGTGTGTAAATGTGCATACACATGTGTGCAGTATGTAGATGGTAGAGGTGAGATTGTAACAGTCAAAGTCCCTACATATTATTTTCATTTAAAAGTAATGGAACAAGAGGAACTGTGGAACTGTTTTTTTTTTTTTTTTTTTCTTTTCGAGACAGGGTTTCTCTGTATAGCTTTGCGCCTTTCCTGGAACTCACTCTGTAGCCCAGGCTGGCCTCAAACTCACAGATATCCGCTTGCCTCTGCTTCCTGAGTGCTGGGATTAAAGGTGTGTGTCACCACTGCCCAGTGAGGAACTCTTTTTTTAATTTTTTTTTGATATTGAGGATATTCATTCTTTAAATAGTCTTATTTCAACTCAAATTACCTGTGCTGTGATTAGAACTCATGTCCTATTGCTTTGTGCTCCAAGGATATTTTAGCATAAAATAGTAGACATTTAACTATGGGAGAAACATCTGGTAAAACTAATTTCCAGGTGAGCTAACCAGAGGATTGCATCACAGCGTTGTTGTGACAATGTCCGGCTCAGTTTTATTTTATATATTTTTATTTTTTGTAGTTATATCTGTATTTATAACATATATATATATATATACATATTCTTCTTGACTGTAGCCTCCCACCTTCTTCTCCTCCTCCAAGTCCCTCCCTGTACTTTGCCTCTTCCCCAGATCCACTGCTCCTCCATTTCCCTTCAGAATGAGAATTTCATACAGTATATGTATTATTTCATACAGTTTAATGTATTTGAACCCATATACTCTTCGGTGAGTAGCCACCTGCTGGAGTGTGGTCAGCCTATGGGAGGAGACAGATGCACCCTTAGAGTTATCAGTTGCCAATAGTTCCTAGCTGGGGATGGAGTTTTGTGTCCACCTCTCCTCTCCATGCTGGGATTCTGTCTGACTTGCGCTTGTACAGGTCTTGTTCATGCTGTCACAACTGCTGTGAGATCATCTGGTACAAATGCTCTGCTGTGCCTAGAAATCACTGTTTCCTTGTATTCCTGATGACTTTTCATTATGCCCACAGAGTAGTGCATCTCTCATCACTCATCAGAGAAGCTCCTTTCTACCACAGATGGTAGTTAACACACAGACCCACAACTGATCACGGTGCAGAGAAAAGGGACTATAGAATGTTCTGTCCTAAATGGGACACCTATACCATCACCTATCCTCCCAACTGGGGGATCAATTATATCTGACACATTTCAAATGGCCCTGTTGTGAAGGATGTTGAAGCTTGTGTTAAGATGACTGGAGGCCGCTTCAAGGAAGCGCCCTTGAAGCTCCAGCTCTCAGAACCTGTTGTGTTCTCTGTCTGGCTTCCAGAGTCTCTACGTGTTTCTCTTTCTGCTTTTACTAGACTTGACTTTTGCTCTCATTTGGACAAGTGCAGCTCAGGCCTCTGCATAGGAGCCGCATTTGTGGGAAGGGACATTTTGCCACTCTACCAACCCCCAACTCCCCAAATATCTCTCTCTCTCTCTCTCTCTCTCTCTCTCTCTCTCTCTCTCTCTCTCTGTCAAACACACACACATACACACACACACACACACACACACACACACACACACAGAGAGAGAGAGAGAGAGAGAGAGAGAGAGAGAGAGAGAGAGAGAGAGATATCACCCCCAAGTCTATGACCACATGGCAACATAGTGTTCTATTAGGGAAGTAAAATACAATAAGAACAGGAAGTAAAATACAATAAGAACAGGGGAACATGAAAATGTCTCGAAGTCAGCATTTTGTTGGCCTGATCTTATTTTCTTTCATTTATCA
This sequence comes from Peromyscus aztecus, assembly GCA_902168405.1. Classification (NCBI taxonomy): domain Eukaryota; kingdom Metazoa; phylum Chordata; class Mammalia; order Rodentia; family Cricetidae; genus Peromyscus; species Peromyscus aztecus. Next base: position 25,626 of record CABHPQ010168518.1, on the reverse strand, counting down.
CTGGGATTCCAAATAACAGCCAGTTAAATAGCCACCGAAAATGTGTAAAACAAATAAAAGAGACCACCGTGTTCAAAACTACCCCATGACTGGATATATCTATGAGGAAAGGGTAAAGAATATGAGAAAAAGCTACATAAAAAAACAGCCCCCAAACCAACAAAACAAAACAACAAACTAAGACACACTAAGGAAGTAAGAACGGATTCAGACTATCCAAACACTGAAGAAAATCTTCAGATCTTATACAGAGTCTTCCCCTCAGATGGCTTCACATGTCCACCCTGAGCAAGGACAAGATTGATGAGAGATTACAGCTACATCCTATGCTCTTAACATCTCATGCTGTGTCATGAGTTCCAGGCCCCTACAGAAAAAGATCCAGAGCTAAGTGCCTGCTGTGTGCTAGAGTGAATGATATCAAGATGATGTTAAAAAGTCCTGATGGACTTCTTCAATTGATCTTTTCATGCTTCAATTCCTCTAACTCTTGGCAATTTTCTTTCAATCATATTAGTGCTGGATCTTTGAATTGAATACCTTCTAACTGAGGGTTTAGTTTAGATGAGACCACAAGGGAGAAACAGGGTTACCGAGTCATGAAAAGTTGAGAAAGAGCAGTTACTTACCAAGTTCTCTGCATGAAACCAAACTGTAGCATGTTAATTCTTTCTGTCAGAACAACTGCACACATTCTTTAAGAATGATTAATCTCTCCTATGCAATGCACTTGAACTAGAATTCTCATGTGTAGGTCTTACTGCTCTATTTGAGAATTTCTTACATGCTCTGGCCATCCTTATGAACACATCAGTTGTTTTCTGCCTTAGTCCACCATTAGTTTGCTGGCACTCAGCTCCACTCTATCATTTCACCTTGTCTTTAAAAAAAAAATTTTTCCCCTTTTAATACCAAAGCAGAACTGTATCCATCTTGACTGATCAGCTGATTCAGGTGAATTCTCAAACGCTAATACCCCATTTAACATGCCAATGTACATTAGCCTAGTTGGGACCTACAACACGTAGTTTTAAAAGCAGCAGTAGCTCACAAAACTCATGTTTTTCATGAATAGATTGCACTACATTTTGGTATTCTGAATTCTTCCACAAGATGATTGTGCAATTTCATTTGTGGTTCCCATTATTTCTTGTCACTACTGAGTTGCTTCAGATACCCGATGACCCCCGTCTTCCTCCACAATATAGCCTAGAGGAGTCCTGGAAAGTTTTAATGGTCTTAGAGGTAGTTATATCTTTAAAAAGTTACACCATCTCTACTCTGTAATATCCATATAAGTGTTTTATGATATAAGAAAACCCTCATCTTTACAAATATTTGAGTAAAATATTCCAGGTCATTTCATTCATATTTTACATTTATATAACTTTAAACTCATGCCCCAAGAGACTTTTGGCAATCCAAAGATTACAACATGGAGTGTGGGGGGTGATTGAAATATACACAGTAAGGGGTAAACAAGTATTTATTAAAATAGAAGTTTTAGTTAGTGATATGTTAAGAATTTAAGGATATATTTTGTCTTAAATTTTATCTGCAGCTTGCCCCCCCCACTTCTCTCCCTCTCTTACGAGCAGCCCAAATCTTTTATTTTCCGCAGTGCCAAAGGAATGTGCCCACAGATAGTTGAGTAATCTGGGACTGGCATCTTTTGTCTAAAGGAAGCAGAGGGCTCAGAGATCATTCTTGTCATCATGAGCCATCTGCAGCAGAAATTGCCTCAGCAGCCTGTGAAAGTCATTTTAGTCCTTTAGATACAACTATAATCATGAAAACAAAACAAATCAAAACAAATACACACAATTTAAAAGGGAGTCAGGCTTTACCATGCTGCCTTCCAGGGAAATGAAGGTCTCTATGGCTTGTCAGGATAACAGTGTATTGTTCATTAACTTTATAGGATTCAAACATTCCATAATTAATACTTCAGTACTAAGAGTCATGCCAATATCACAGCTAGGAATGAGAAATGTATAAGAGTAAAAACTTGATTTCACAAGCAATTTTTAAATTTCTGTGTACTAGCTCTAACGTCTGGCTCTAAGGGAGAGTTAAAGTAAAATTACATGCCACACTATGCCCCCACCAAAAAAAAAGTTTGGAAGCTAATATGTTTGGCGTTCAAATTTTTGTTTGATATTTTTGTCTTAAATTTTTCTTTTTTTTTTTAGATATTCTGAGATCCAAAGATTGCAGAAAGTGTTAGAAATGAATTCCAATTGTTTCATGCCCTATTTTAAAATTTGCATTATTTGTCATTTTATCTTCTCATTTTTCTTCTTTGAGGTACTAGTCCACATAAATGTCTAACCAACCATTAGCTTTTATTAGTAAAGTTAAAGTGAATGGCAGCAATATGATTGGCATAAAACACTGACCTGCTTTTATTGGCTATAAGATGGGTGTGTATGGAATTAACCTGTGTTCTTGTTTTACTCTAATGGCTAATGCTGGCACTAAGAAGCTGGTGTTTACCTGGTCTGCTCTGAAGTCACATAGCACAGTTCCTCTCCTAAAAGCTATTGATTCTTCAAAGGTGTACTTGTTTACATCACTGAGCTCATGCTGCTTACTGCTCAGAAGCCACCATTTCATGGACATGAAATGGGTAGAAGAACTGAGGGAGAGCTTTGGGTGAAACAGAAGATGAGAAGCATTCCCATGATTCAGAATCCTGCCTTCCTTGCCCCTGTTTCCTATGAGTCAAACCCCCCCCCCCACCCCATGAGCTCAGGGAAGACAATCTATAGGTGTGTAAAGTGCATATTTACAGTGCAGTCACTTTTCCCTTTCAAGATAATAGAGTCAAATGGTGTCCAGTAGAGTATCTCCATTTTCTTTTGATTACCTCAAGTACATTTATTTTAAAGATGAAGCTGGAGACAAAATACAATACAATTTTTACAACTTTTTGAAGTAACTTAGACAATCCAAATCCAGTTCCTCTATTGTTATCTTCTTCCTGTGGATAAAGTAAAAGATTCTATGCCATTAGACAAATCAAGCACTGACTGCCAGAGTTCTTACATTTTAAAAAATATAATATTTTATTAGCCAAGAATTTCACACATATAAACAATGTATCTTGATCATATTCACCTTGTCACTTTTTGTTCTAACTCCTCCTAAATATATCCTGAGCCCTACCCCCTCAAAACTTCATGTTTCATTTAGTCTCTTCCTTCCTTCCTTCCTTCCTTCCTTCCTTCCTTCCTTCCTTCCTTCCTT
>CABHPQ010168518.1:0-22367 GCA_902168405.1 Peromyscus aztecus | reverse complement strand
CTTCCTTCCTTCCTTCCTTCCTTCCTTCCTTCCTTCCTTCCTTCCTTTCCTTCCTTCCTTCCTTCCTTCCTTCCTTCCTTCCTTCCTTCCTTCCTTCCTTTCTTTCTTTCTTTGTTTCTTTCTTTCTTTGTTTCTTTGTTTCTTTGTTTCTTTCTTTGTTTCTTTCTTTGTTTCTTTCTTTGTTTCTTTCTTTGTTTCTTTCTTTGTTTCTTTCTTTGTTTCTTTCTTTCTTTCTTTCTTTCTTTCTTTCTTTCTTTCTTTCTTTCTCTCATTCTATCATCTTTCTATCCATCCATTTATGTATCACATATCAATACCAGTTTGTGTTTCATGTATATTTACAAATGTGAGATCACCCATTGGAACATGGTGGACCTACAAGCGACCACAAATGGATTCTTCCTGTCCCAGAAACCTTCGATTGTACATAGCTTCTCAGCTAAGGATGGAGACTTACGGCCTTACGTTTTAATTGGAATATAGAGCCCAAAGTTCATATCCTTTCTACCCATGAGTCAAGAGAAAGTGATAGACAATGAAATCCCATTGAGGCAAACACTATAGCATTCATGCTCTTCTCTGTCTTTACACAGTCCAGAATGAAGTGTGAACTATATTCAGTAACAAAGTTTGTCTTTTTTTTACATTTGATATCAAAATTATTCATATCATAATGAAAATTGTTTCCTAAGATTTTACTGGGATATAGGATTCTTTTTTAAGGTATTTCAAATTCTTATACCGTTTCATAGATTAAAACCCCTGACCCTAATTTACTCTTGACCTTCCTATGTACCATTACTTTTATTGCTTCAGCTTGATATCCATCTCACCTGAGCTAGAGGAAGAAAAAGACAGAGATAAGCACTGTGATTCTTCTAATTCTCATTAACACACTTTTCTAGAATTTTCTTTGTTCCGTGAAACTTTTACATTACACAGTGGTAGTCCATTTAATCTCTGACTTATAAGTTGTTAAACTCTGTAGCCATTTCCTTATAACCCTATTATTTTTCAAATTATTATTTTATACATTTTGGTAAATTTCTGTTTTTTCAGCTTTTAAATCTTCCTTATTTAGAAAAATATTGTTTTTCTTCATTAAAACAGTGCTTGAAAATAGCTGCAGTGGCTCACCTTGTATTAGAAAATAGCCAATGTTTGGTTCCACGTCTGATTTTAGACTAGGCAAGCTTGAGGCCATTGGTCATAGATATAGCACTATGTCAGTGGACTGAACTTGGCTTTCTTAGCATTTCCTAGAGAAATAGTTTGATTTCTCTTTTGGATGCATGTTAAATAGACATTTGGCTCTGAATATTGTGAAACTCAAGTTTAGGATGAAAGCTGTTTTCTGCAAACACCACAGAATATAAACTTTTCCCTGATTTGTTCTCTACCTGTAGAGAAAACCAGACTGATCTATGCGGGCAGAGGAGGCACCTCCCAGTCCATGGGTGGACTGCAGGGGCTCTATAAAGATTTCTGACTATAATTATTTCTCATCACGAAAAGTACTGTCTAAAAAGTCTTTAACCTCATACAGAATGGTAAAGCCCAAGACACAGGCACCACTGAGAAAAGTGATATCAAGTCTTGCACACATCAGGGTAGAATGATAGATGTATGAGTTTGGAGCGCCAATGTATTTGGTGATTTTTCTCTATGAATCTGTACAGTGTGGGCTGCTTCCTGTCCCGTGGGGTTGCCATTCCTCCACAGCAAAGACTAATTTAACTTGACTTTGTCTAGTGCTTGTAGAAAGTGACAGAGTAGAGAGAGTCAGGAAAAGTCACTGTGTTAGATAAGAAAATGCAAAGGAACTGTGTAAAAGCAATTTACTCACTTGCAATTCCAGGGCAGGCGATCAAACCAAGCTTTGGTTTGAAAAATATAGTCTGCCTCTCAAAGATGGAGCAATACCGTGCTGTGTTCGTTCATGCTTTGAGTCATGGTAACAGTCAGCTGTAACTAAACATGCACTAATTTCCCTATTGCATGCAAAGAATGAGTGTTTGTATGTCAGTGCTGCTGGGGATCCTTCAGCGAGCCCCTATGCTAGCTGCCAGCAAGGACCCAAATTCATTTCCTCAGGGTAGTGATGGTAAACTTGTAAGTAATGCTGACTTCCACTGCTTCATTTTCCTGAGATTCCTGAAATGTAATACCTTTTTAAAAAAATGAAGTGCTGGAGAGATGGCTCAACTTTAAAAATGTTTGCTGTTCTTGCAGACAATGCAGCTTCAGTTCCCAGCACTCAAGGATGTTCACAATTTCCTTTAACTCCAGCTCCAGGAGAATTCAACACCCTCTTCTGGTTCTTCTGGCCACAGCATGCACACAATGCACACACATACAGATGTGTATGTACACACCAATACACACACATTAAATAAATAAATGAATAAATAAATAAATAAATATTTTTTCAATAAAAGCCTTCATATGTGTTACTACACACTCTTGAGAGCTTTGACAACTGCTTTGTAATTCAGTTACAACATTGAGTATTGTCTAATTGAATACTGTCTAAGCAAACATTACAAATCAATTTAAAGTAAGTTCCAAATTGCTAATGCAAACTATCAGCACTCCAGAAGCTCTAGAGACAGACAAATTAATAAATATCTGTGACTGATACATCTAAAAATAAGCAAAACAGAAAAAAATCAGCCTGAATTTTTTTCATTTTTTTATTATTAAGAAATTTTCTATTCACTTTACATACCAATAACAGACCCCCCTTCCCTCTTCCAACCCTCCAGCCTTCCCCCCAAACCCACACCCATCCCCACATTTCCCAAGTCAAGATTTCCCATGGGGAGTCAGCAGAGCCTGGCACACTCAGTGAGGCAGGTCCAAGGCCCTCCCCCTGCACCAAGTCTGTGCAAGATGTCACACCTTAGGCACTGGTCTCCAAAAAGCCCATCTATGCACCAGGGATGGATCCCAATTCCCCAGGCAACCTGGGTTTTGATGGATCACCTAGAATCGTTGGAAATCTTTAGAGCCAAGCTACCTTCTTGGTATGTTGGGACATTGTTTTCTTTTCCTACAGAGTAGAAATAATAACTTTTCTTTCTTGGGTCATTATGAAAATCAATGAAGTGACTGCCAGAGAGACAATTGTCAGACACTAAGTAATCATCACATATTAAATACTTTCTTCCCTATTTATTATTTCTAAAGCTCCTGCACAACTAACTCACTGGCCTGTGGGCCATATTTGTGAACACTAACAGCTGCTGCTGGCTTACTAGGGATTGAAGGTGTGATACACAAGTGAAAAAAAAAAAGGGAGCACAATAGTGCAGAGGGTAAGTGCATGAAGTCAGGGACTTGGGGAGTGCCTCAGAAGGACATTTTTAGCAGAAAGGAATAGGAGACCAGTCTAGAATTCTGACAAACATCCTCATCCTTGATCTTGGTACTCTGGGTCTTCTGAAGTGAAGAGTCTCATCTCTGTGATAAGAACTATAATAATGTGCCTTGCTCCTGCATTGCATAAGTTTCTTTGTTGAACTTACTAAGTGAAGACCTATCTCTGTCCCCTTCTAAATTGATTGTCCAGTAATTTGTTGATCTATCTTGTAAAGTGATGCCTTGGGCTTTGTACAGTCATTGCACTATATATGTCAAGTACAACTACATAATAACAGAAGATTGCTTTCATAGGTTTTCGTAGTGTTCCTTGCTAGTTAGAATTAATAGAGGTGGTACTTAGTTTTTCAAAACTATAGATGTCTTCTTTCTTATGTCAGATATCATCATGATGGATTCTATTTGCTTTCTTGTCATGGGTGTCAGTTTCTTAATTTTATTAGGATTTGGATTCCAATAGGCAAAAAGGAAAGGTTTGGTAGTTTGTGACTATGACACACGCAATGGTTGTATGTCTTCCTATTTTCTCTTGTATAGTCTCTTTATTTTCAGCTGATTTGGGAGCTAAGGAAGATACATTATGTTTCACTAGATAGAATGATTCTATCTCTGTGTAGGAGATAACTTTGAGTTCCAAGGGAAGAAACTTTTGAACATATCTTCCGAGTCAGAGAGAAAGAGAATGAGGCCATTTAAATGAAGTTACACACTTGAATTCTAGGTACTCTTGTCACAATAGGGAAACTTGCCTACCAGGCTCTTACAGAGAAGAACTTCAATTCCATATGTCCCTCTTTGTCCCCTTACCTCCACCGAGCAACCACCTCAGCAGCTCAGCTGTGTTATTGAGATGTTCCAGTGTGAAATTTGTTTTTCCTCAGTGAACTTTAAGCAGAAATTCAAGTGCCAAGTCTCTAAAGCAGAGTGGGGTGATTAAGAGATAATTACTAATTATGCTAATTTGAGAAGTTGCTGCTATTTTCTTCCCTGGTCATTTTACGTGCAGCTCTCCTGAGAGAGCAGTCCCCTCACTGTGCTAATAACCTTCCCTCCGAAGCATTTGGTAGAGGACAGAGTGTCCTAAACCTCCCAAACCTAAACTCAAGGCTTAGCATTGGTCAGAAAGTAGAGCAGGACATGGAAGCTTTCCTAGGGCAGTCTGCATCCTCAACATGAAGGATGTTTATTGATTATTAACTTGTCACATGCCAGGGAGAGTCTTTCCTTTATAATCACAGCAGAAGAGTAAATTTGCTTTTTAATATATTTGTGCAGTTTCCCTTGTGATCTCTGAATAGTAATAATGAATTCTGAATATGAGAAATCTTCTTCATATCCTGTTGCACTGAATTAGGTGCCACAGGCATTGTGTGTCTTTGATAATTACCATCATTTCTCCTCAAAAGTTACTATTTAAAGGGGATATGATGGGTCAGCAGAAAACATTATGAATCTCCATGGGGTTGAAGTTGACTAGGCAAACTTGGTGTCTACACTTTGAACATGTTCACAGAGAAGCTGACATGGCTTTGTTCTACCCTACTTCCTTTACCCAGAAGTGAGTGAAGAGCACAAGGATTCAGTCTGGGTTCAGCTCATCACACATTCCACAGAAGGAGGACTCTGTTTGGCCTTCCCTTGTGCATCCATCTATTATTGCAGACTTGTGAATTGTGCTGGCTTTTCCATCCTGCTCTTGCCTTCAGCATTATCTTTACTGGACAGAAAGACCACACCAATACTTCAATTTCTTCCTTTATATTGTCTCTCAATCCACTCAGTCTAATGATTTTGTTATGGTATGTGTTGAGCTCTGTTCAGGAAACCAAACATTACATGTGTGGGATGGATCTGAAGTACTACTGCTTCCTGTTCTCGTAAAGGAAAGCTGACTTATAGTTTAAAAACAGCCAAGAAAAGAATGTCTCCTGGGAAATCCAGGCTGGAACATCCCTGTATGATGCTTAGAGACAGAATCTGAGACTTCAGCTCTGAAGAGAGCACCCTGAAGACAATTCTCTTCCTGGTCACGACCGCTATTGAAGTTGGGAGCTTCATTACAGCTAATTAGGACACTGAATACTGATGATTGATGTGTTTCATTAATTTGCTCTTTGGTATATAATACATCCCAATAGAGGATATTTCATGAAGGTGTTACATTGTAGTTGACAAAGAAAAAAAGCATGATATGACAATGCTGGGAATATTTATAACTAATTTACCAGCTGATCAAACTCAGTTACTTTCTTAGTTTTCTTTGGTACTGTAGTTCTCATAAATAGAGAGCTATAGTACTCTTGAAAGTGATGACTTATTTATCTTTCTTTCATGAGACTAAATGATAGAAGTATTTCCCTTCTTTCCATGTCATTGTATGTCTACAAGAGCAGCTTTTTATTTTATAAGAAATAGGAAGAAAGGGGAATCTGACATTTCTAGGTTACTCCAGTTTGTAGTAGAATTCTCAATGCTCCTTAGAATTTAATGTGATTATGCACTGTACTTCACTCACTGTCTCAATGAAGCGTTAAAACTTAAATAAACTATCAGAGTGTTTAGCTGTTTATCTTTAGATTGAAAGTATTTTTGTTCTTGAAGATTTTTCAAACTGCCTGTAATAGATATGCTAAAAATATATGTAATAAACATAAAATAATTGGGGTTTGCAAGATGGTTCAGTAGGTAATGGCACTTGCCATCAAATCCAATAATTGAAGTTGGATTCCTGGAATCTATATGGTTTAATAAAAGAACTGATTCCTGCAAGTTTTTCCGTGACCTCTATACACATGTTATGGCACACTCCCTATACAGAAAACAAAGATATGAATAAATGTAATAATAATAATGATGATGATGAAGCCAGGTCTGTGAAGCTGTCTCAGTTGGTAAAATTCTTGCTGCTGAAGCATGAGGACCTGAATTCAGATTTCCAGCACTCTCTTGGCAAGTCCAGAACAGTAGCATTCAACTATATTCCCAATCCTAATGGGGCAGATAATGGTATATCCCTGCAGCTTACTGGACAGAGAGACAGCCTAGTTAAACTGGTGAACTCCATCTTTAGTAAGAGATCTTATCTCAACAATTAAAAACTACTGAGAAAAACACCTGATGTTGAGTCACTTCTGGTCTACACACACACACACACACACACACACACACACACACACACACAAACATGTACATACATACACAAGTCAAACAGAATAATGAAAAAAGAAATTCACAATTATACATTACTAAGTTAAACTAAGCAAACATAATGTGTGACAGTATTATAAACTACATTTAAAATAGCCCTCACGTTCATGCTCCAAAGGTCCAAGTGACAAAGACTGAGTTCATATTTATGAGTTATACTGTGCTTATATCTTGGCATATGACAGATGTTCAAAACTGGCTTATACAACATGGTCAAGCAGAAATGAAAGTACAATTTTATACATTTGGAAAAAAAATCACAGGCAAACAGTGCATAATCTGGTGTACTCTTTTGTATAAAAGTGAAAAATAAATCCCAGATAAATAACAAGACTCACACCTTTGCTTTTTCTTTGCTTCTCCTCTGCATGAGGAAACAGGTATGTAGCAAGTATGCTGACTAACTCAGGAGGAGCTAGATGCTACATAATGGCACCAGTAGGGCCCTGCCGTCTTCCCAGGTGCTTTCTCAGTTACTAAAACAACATTAACCTTAATAGCATTTTACAGAAGCTGAATTACATACTGACAATGAAATTCCTTGGTGGTAGCAACATGGTTTTTGTCAGTCTATTAAATCCTTGTGAAATTGCCTATCATATGATTTCAGCTAGGCATCACCAAATTTCAACAAGGGAAGAATTCCAGTTGTTAGAAAGCAGAGATGGTGTCCACCTTGGGTTATCAGAATTCAGATTAAATACACTGAGCATCAAGGAGGCAGCCACACCTGCTTGGGAAGGTTGACAGCTAACACAGAGTGGGGATGGGATGTGCAAAGTCACAGTGGGCTGGTCCATTTCAGAAAGGTTTGTGATGACCAGTAGAATCCTATCTATACCCATCTGTCCTTCCTAATTCCTCAGAATTAGGAAAAGAAGCTTGATCCAGACTATGTGCTCTTAGGACATAGGTTTAAAGCTATAATCAATTTGATGAGCAGGTTGTAGTATGTGAAGCAGATGGAAAAGAGAAGACAGAAGTAAGCAGAATTGTAATTGAGAGTATGTGTCAATACTCAAAGAAGGAGCACAGGACTATACTACAAGGCTTCTCTGCATTGTTTCTTTCCTTTTATTATATGATTTCAAGGTTGAGGTCTTTGATCCACTTGGACTTGAGTTTTGTGCATGGTGACAGATATGGATCTAAATTCCTTAATTTTCATCAAATGATGATAGAAGATGCCTGACCATGGGAAGAAGACAGCTATAGTTGCAAAAGTGTGAAGTTTCTGGAAATTTCCAGAAATATTGGGAGCCAGGTGGCTATATAGCAAGGCTAATGTTCCAGTCATGATGTTGACAAACAATTACTAAAACAGAAGTCTTGGGTTGGGCTTTATCTTTAATTTGAATATGTAGTGGAGTGGTGTGATAGTTAATTTGACTGTTAATGTGATCCCTGAAAGAAATGTCTAGGCTATGAGTGAGGTATAGATTTGGGTGCATCTGTGAGGGAGGGTTCCAAAGAGATTAACTGATGAGATAAGAACCTTCCCTCAGTGTGGATGGTACTGTCTCATGGTTTGGGTTCCTGAACTGAATGAAGATGGAAAGAAAAAGGCAAGCCAACTACTGGTATTTCATTTTTTTCTGCTTCCTTGCTTATTGAGATGTGAGTTCACAGCCTCCCACTGCCACAGATAAGAGTTGGCTCCACAAACTTGCCTTTCCCACCATGAGGGACTTTATCACCTGAACTGTGAGCCAATATAATTCTTTCTCACTTAAGTCCTTCCTTCTAGGTATTGTATCACAGCGATGAGAAAGGGGGCTAATGAAGTGATCAAAGTATCCATTTATGAGTTTTGGGAAATGCTATGTGATTTTCTGTCGATTCAAGATTATAATGAGTGAATCATTCGACATTATTCCTAGTAAATGCCCCTCTATAGGTATATGCAGGGAGAAATTTACTAAGACATCTTATGAAACTTTTGGTGAACTAGGTTGTTCATCTGGCCTCTGAGGCAGCATTTGGAACATTCCTGAAGAAGATGATGAATGGTATAAAAGGGATATAGGTGAAGGTTATGACTTGTTTATAAACTTGGATGTCTATGATATCTTGGCTGCTTCTATTTAGAGGTCATCAAAAACTAAGGTATCTGTCACTTTAAATCTCCAGTGACCATGATCAATTTGATCTTCCCCATTCCTTTGATAAAAATAATTTAAAAAATTAACACAATTGTGTGACCTTATAAGGGAACAATGCACTAAACAATTTTATTTTTTAAATCAGTCCTCATTTGAGTGAGGGAAGAGATTAATTAAAGAACCTAAATTTCAAGCTCATGAGTTTTGCCTTTCTCAGCTTGAAGAGATCACAGCAGAAAGAATGATCTCAATGATTTCAAGAGAGTAATTAACTCACTATTCTCAAGACTCTGTAGACGTAATATCACTTTGAATACAAGTGGTGACAAAGAGAGAAAAATAAACCAAAATATTGCAGGAGGTGAAATCATACTGAATATTTTAAGATCAGATCGAAGAAATATTCATGGTAATATAATTTAATCCAGAATGGATAGTGTCAAAAAAAAAACAGACGTTAAAATGAATGTATCAACTTACTTTCAAATTTACTCATGCCATTTTATTTTAGAAAACGTACATGTATAAGAAATAATTTGGCGTTGCCCCACCTATATGCAGAATATGGAGTGCAATCACACACACACACACACACACACACACACACACACACACATACACACACACACACACATACAGTGTTAATTTTGCAGCATAAAATAACTGCTGCTGCAAGTCAGTTGGCACTTTAATTGTAAGGGCATTTAACGAACATTTGTCGTCCATATGAAGGCTTTCTCGTTCACAGATCCTACCAACTACACACTTAAAAATGTTTGCAAAAATTACATCCTTGCTGAATTTATACAGAAAATTTAGCTACCATCCCCCAAATAGTTCATTACAACATCTATGTGCATAGCATTTAGAGGGTATTTGTTACCACAGGTAATCTAGATGAGCTTTAAAATAGACTGAAGGATGTGCAGAGGTTCTGTGAAAATTCTGTCCCACTTTATGCAGAGATCCTGAGTGTCTAATGGGATTCTGACATCAATCCTGTGCAAATATCAAGAGATGGGTGCATGGCAAATTTTACGCATTGCTACCTCAGCTTTAGAAGCTAACAAAAGCCCATTGCAGCCAGATGTGTAGACTGCCATGTATAAACTCAGTCTAGTGTAAATATTGGTAGACTGATGCCTGTATATTGCACTGAACTGAGCTTTGGATCTCAGGCTAATATAATTTTCCCTTTAGCCCACCCTCAAGTATCTTTGTTCCAGCTCTGAGCTAGGTGGGGGGGTCCCAGCTTCCACATAAGGGGCCTACACAAGAACCTAAAGAAGACAACTCTCTCTACTGTTCAGGGGCGTGAAGAACCTTCATATTTCCATTTCTGGGGGTTGGGTTTGACATTCTTGGATTTATTATACATAAAATGCCACTATAGAAAAAATCAAACCCCAGAAAACCTACCTGTGAGTGTTTATGTAAAATAGCTTTATAAATAAAGTTTGAACAGATGGGGAAAGCCATTTCAGTTAATTTGTATGTAATGGAGTTGCATGTATTCTACCGAGAGTGAACATCCCTTTGTTATCTGGTGGGCACACAGTCTGTATTTTAGGAGGATCTCAATGACTTAACCTCTTTTCTTCAGAGTGGCACATCAAGAATCAGTCACAACACACTGAGTTCAAATGTCCCATTTGACTACTCTGCATCTGAGTTATCTCTTTAATCTACTCCACATTCATTTACTAACTAGATTTGAAACAGGACAAGTACATTCACCTACATATGTTTACTGAGGGCTTTATTTTTATTTTAGCTTTGTATTGCCAACATAAAATGAGAATAAACTTAATATGGGAAATGTAAACATTAAGCTTATTGTTTATGCATCAAAATAGATGAAAATATACTGTATGCAAGTGCCAGAGATATACATTCACAAGGTAATGTGGGAAGTGGGGTGTTTCATTATAAATTTAAATGCACATTAAACAAAATATTTATTTAACTCTGATAGACACATGGCATTTGACTTTGGACCCCAGGTTTTGCTGAATGGATAACATACTTTATTTCAATTGTGAACTACTAGCCGAATTAAGTATGACAGCACTGGATTCACATCTAGACTTCTCTTGTGTATGGTGTATGTGTGTGTTATGTATATTTTTATAGCATATTTACTTACTTTTTATTTATTAATTGAGTTATAGATTTTAAGCATTTAACTCTGATCTTTATTGTTTGCATTACTTAAGTGAGCTTTGATTAATAATTATCTTGAAATTCAATATACATATTATAGTGATATCTGTAAAGGAAGATGCTTGTGTATATGAGTTTAGTTCAGCAATCCATAAGGTTTCCTTTAATCTATAAGTCAGAAAATTGTATGACTGTTGTTACCTAGGGAAGAGGAAGTACAGCAAAGGTGTACATAAATTTGTGCATACTGCAATGTATACATAGGCATAAGAACAATACACATACATACACTCACACTGTTAAGGCAATGTGATCTTGGTCGATATTCTTCAGAATCTTCTTGGAAAGAGAAGTATAAAATTCTCTCCCATCCCAAGCCCTTTGTATTATGGCTCTATGTGACAACCATTAGTAACATATTGTGTATGAGACAGTAGTTTGAAGATCAACATGAAAAAAGCTCCCGTAGGAATCTCTTAAGTGACAATTAATTTTATTGCCCAGAGACTATCCTTTCCTGAAATTTGTGTATTCTTGCAACATATCCTTTCCTGGACCTGTGCTTTCCTGGTAGTCAACCACACACCAGAGTCTTCTTTTGTGTAGTTGTATGTGGGAGAGTGTGGAGACCAGATGTCCATATTGAGTATTTTCTTCTCTCACTCTCCACCGTGTGTGTGTGTGTGTGTGTGTGTGTGTGTGTGTGTGTGTGTGTGTGTGTATGCGTTTTCATTAAAAGCCTTTCACTGAGCCAGGAGATCACTAGCTGGCCAGTGTTCTCCAAGGATCTTGCTCTCATTTGCTCACACTTGGCATTACAGATATCCATATCAGCTTTTTTTGTGGGTTCTGGGGATCTGAACTTATGCCCTCATGTTTATGTGGCAAGCACAATTCACCTCATTTTCTCATCTAGCTTTCTGAAGTAGTTACTCCCATTCTCTCTCTCTCTCTCTCTCTCTCTCTCTCTCTCTCTCTCTCTCTCTCTCTCTCTCTCTTTGGTTTTTTTGAGACAGGGTTTCTCTGTGTAGCTTTGGCACCTTTCCTGGAACTCACTCTGTAGCCCAGGCTGGCCTTGTACTCCCAGAGATCTGCCTGCCTCTGCTTCCCAAGTGCTGGAATTAAAGATGTGTGCTACCACCACCTGGCTTACTTCCATTCTCTTGTTCTCACTTCCCTTATACATAAAACAAAACTGTTGCTTACCTATTCATGTTTTCAATTTCTTTTTACATCAAAGAGAAGAAAAACCATGAAACTAATTCTGCTTGTTGGATAAAGAAAGCCATCACCAGGAAGCACAACCCTACCCTCTTTTAAGAATGTTGACAATTCCCACCACTGTTAACCAGATATGGGGTAACTTCAGAGAAGCCAGGGAGATGAAGAAACATGACAGAACATGATAAAATTGACAAGCTATGCAACACCCCATTGGGTAGCCATGGATATGTCAGAACAATCAAGGAAAATGTTCTGGACATAAATGGAATCTATGTTAATTTAGTTCTACAAAGATTTCACATCCCTAGAGATATTATAGTTTATCTATGAGTGATTTTAAAGTGATGAAAACAGTACTTATAAATTTTCATAGGTAGAGATAAATGTTTTTGGAAAGGGTTCTGATAACACAACCTGGCTTTACTGTCTAGGAAATGTCTCCAAAGTTACAGAATTGTGATAGTCTGCTTTCATGAGTTGTGGTTCTCTAGACCTAGAGGAACAAAACTGATAAAATGATTTATTAAAGTGGCTTATAGGCTGCAGTCCAACTATTTTTACAATGGCTGTCTATCAACAGAAAGTCCAAGAATCCAATAGTTGTTCAGTCTGTAAGGCTGAATGTCTCAGCTGGTCTTCAGTTGATGCTGGAATCCTGAAGAAGTAGGCTCTAGTGCTGGTGAAGGAATGAACTTGCCAGTGAGAGCAAGGCTAGCAGGCAGAGTGCAAGAACTTCCTTCTTCCATGTCCCTTATATAGGCTGCTACCATAAAGCATGGCACAGATTAAAGGTAGATCTTCCCACCTCAAAAAATTCACATTAAAGGTGGATCTTCCCACTTCAAGTTATGTAATGAAGAAAACTTCCTGACAGGTGTTCCCAGCTACTTGGGATTTAGTTAATTCTAGATGTAGTCAAGCTGACAACCAAGAATACCAATAAAAAGTAACTTAGTCCCAGAATATGTATTTATGAGATCTAGCATGTCATGCTCAGTATGTGACAGTATTTACAAAGATGGTGTTCAAAGAGTTGAATTATTCAACACATACACCACACTATTACACTTCAAAGCCTACTATATGTCAGAGTCAAAGATGTTGTATAGCAGAGAAGAATTTCTAGATTCTTAGAGAAGAATATCTAGATCTTAGATACATAGACAACATATTTTAGGACTAAAACTATGTACACATATATTTTGCACCAAGAATCATGTGCTTTATGCTATGATTTCTATGGTTATAGTCATGTTTGTGATAAGATCTTGATAGGTTAATTTTTTTAATTCTAAAAGCTGCTATCGCCAGGCGTTGGGGGCGCACGCCTTTAATCCCAGCACTTGGGAGGCAGAGGCAGGTGGATCTTTGTGAGTTTGAGGCCAGCCTGGGCTACCAAGTGAGCTCAAGGAAAGGCGCAAAGCTACACAGAGAAACCCTGTCTCGAAAAACCAAAAAAAAAAAAAAAGCTGCTATCTTGTCTTTTTGTGTGGAATGATTACAATCTCACTACCAGATAGACGCCTCTTTCACCTTGAGTCAGCATAATATGTCTTCTACCAGCTCATAGTCATCCTCAAATGCTAAGTATATGAAACCCCTACAATGATCTTCTTAGGATATGGTGCCCCCAAGATGAGCACACAGACAATCATTAAGCCTCATCCTGTGAATAGCAACATGATGATCTGACAAAGGTCAGGAGAGAGTAGTAGCATGGTTTGAGGTCTCTTTTCTACCCGTGGTCTTATTGTGTAACTTGTTTCTACTAAGGTCATTGAAAAGCTTAGGGTCCCATGGAATAATAAAAGAATTAGATGAGGTACATTCCATGTTATAAGTAGGGAACTGGGACTGTAGAGGTTGCTCACTATTTAATAGTCTTGCTCTTCTTGTAGAGGATCTAGGTTTATTTCCCAGTATCTACATTTGGAGGCTCACAGTCAGCTGCAAATCTGGTTCCAGGAGATCCAACACCCTCTTCTGGTCTCCATAGGCACCTGCTCACATGAAGTACACATACATACACTCAGGCACACACACATATACACATTTTTTAAAAAAGTGGGGAACTCTAGCCTTTTTGGTCCTCTGTGGGGAGAGCAATACTTAACCCAGGAAAGTGGTAGCAGAACTTTTGATAAATCAGAGTGTCACCAATGAGACTGAAGACAGTCATGATGCCTGAAACAGCCATTTCCTGAATGTGTGGCCTTAAGCACATATCTTCTTCATCTCTGCATATTTCAGCACTTTCTCTGCAAAATGAAAATAATTCACATCACTACTTACTTTATAGCATCATTGGGAAGATTAAACAAGATAACCTAAACTCAGGACAATATAAGTGTTAAATAAATATAGAAGATGCTTTAGGCTGTCTAAGAACCAAATGGCATCTTGCTGATTGTATTGGCTAATGCAATTAATTGCCGTTTTAGTTGTAAAAAAAAACTCAACATTTTAGAATTCAGGCTTTCTTGTATTGTGTTGATCTCTAAGGCTAGTTTAAATTTAAAAAATAAATATATCTGATCCTTTCCCTGCTCCCCGTGTGTGTGTGTGTGTGTGTGTGTGTGTGTGTGTGTGTGTGTGTGTCTATATCACATGTGTAGATGTGTCTGTGGTACCCCAAAGGCAGCTTTCGACTCTCTGAAGCTGGAGTCAAAGGGATTGTGAGCCACCTAATGTGGATGCTGAGAACTGAAGTCAGGTCCTCTGAAATATAAGCAAATACTCTTAACTCTCTCCAGAACCCCCTTTTATGGTTAATATGCTTTTGCTATGTTGTGAATAAACTGTAAAATCTGTAGTTCAGATAAAAATTCAAAGATTTTCCTATTAATTTATTACTTAAGCTAATTGTTTTCTAATTTATTTTTCTATTTCCTGTTACTAAAAGTCATGGTTCTGTTTTTGTAATGAGCTCAGACCAGGACATCATTCTTTCTTGCAAAATTATATTAGGATAAATCACAAACTAATAGTTCAGAGTCATACAGAAAACATTTCAGTGAGTACTGTAGATCCAGGAAAGGTAACCCCAGGATAGCTCAAAGAGGGAATGGTTTTCCTGAGTAACATCAGAAGAGATGCATGGAAGAAAGAAAAGTACTATCAGCATGGAAGATAATCTCAGGGCCTTCATGCATGAAATTTGTAATGTTCGCAGTCACAGGTGTATTGAACACTGGTGATAAGAATTCTGACATGAAGTATCCCTTCATGGTAGAGGGATAGGAGTCAAGACATCTTGAGATTGCTGAAGGAGCAACCCAGCTAGAATGTGGACAACAGAAGCAACATCCAAGTGTGAGAAGATCGAGGACCATTTCCTGAGATAAACCAGATTTAATATGACATGCTTCCATAGGGAGGAGTCATTGGCGTTAATATCCGAATTGTGGACAGTGCATTTTTTATTTGGATAAGTACATGCAAATTGCAAATAACAATTCATTGTTTGATTTCAATTTAATCACTTTACAATTTCAGTTTCTATGATGTTCAAGCTTTAAAAAATCCAAGTACAATTAGAAATCAATACCCAGTTGTATATACTGCAGCCAGTATCATTATAGCTAAAAATTACAGGTCAGGAGCATAAGACCTACTAAAGAATTTTGTCATCTGATACTATATTTTGGGAGTGGGTTCTATATATGTGTCCTGCTTCTATAGGGGAAGAGAAGATTATAGACAGATAGATGAATGGCAGGTACATAAGATAAAGGAGACCAAGAAGTAAGCTATTTAGATAGAAACTGAGGATAGATCGGTGATAGTCATCTTTTTTTTTTTTTTTTTGCCACAATCTATCTCATATTGACAGTATCGAGTGGAAGCAGGAGGGAGTGTTGAAACCTTTACTGATGATATAGATGAACTGCACTTAAATTGCATTAGACAGATGGGTGTGCATCCCACTCTATACGACCTCCAGGTAGAGCTATCCTGTCCTTGGTCACAAAAATTGCTAGTCTTTATTACAAGCAAGAGACAGCAATTTAAGTTACTGTCTTTGGTTTGGTGCCAGTATTTTGTGTTACACAGTTGCTAGTGCACAAGTTCATTTTCAGCAAAAATGGTGGCTTGCACTTGGTTAGTACCTGGACCATTTTGGAAGAAGGAAGTTGAGTCACTGGCTATAGGCATGGGATGCAGAAGCATAGCTGCATATCTAGGAGTGGGGACTACCCCCTTACAGAGATGACAGGTGCTCAGGCTGGAAGCAGAAAAGAGAAACTCCGGCGTGGCAGCAAAGGCACTTGTCTAAGAAGGCTGGCTCCTGAAGAAAGACTCAGGTTCTTTTAACTTTGTTGGGTCTGATGACTTCATTTCATTTCTTACATGGAAAATACTGATGAGCAATGAGCATGCCAATCATCAGGAGACTAATTCAGCAAACAATAGAAGTGTGCCTCCCACGTTTTCTGAGAAGAGAGTTTTGTAAAATATCTCTTCCACATAAATGACAGAGAAGGCAGAAGACACTGAAATTTGATTTCTGGCTACCCTGAGCAGTTTTCAGAGCTTACATTGTTTAATCTCTACTATTTATCATGTGACTGACAAATAAAAGGGTCTAACAAATGTTTGTTGGACGGATAAATTCCAGAGTTATGTAACTCTGTTGTAAAAATAAAGGAGACAGAACGGTTTATAAATATGCAATCTAAATATGAGTTAATTCTACATCAAATATTTATTGATAATGCACAATGACATCACTGTGTTAATTCCAGAGAATACAAAGGAGCTCACCAGGATACCTATTTTAAGGGATGGCAAAGAAGATCGTAGCAACGCCCTCATTCAACCTGCACATATCTTCACAAACCTGAGATCTGAATAGTCTCTTTCCTCCTCTGTTTCATTGTCCCAAAGGTGTCTGCTGGCTGCCATCTCATAATCTTCACTTGTTTCCCTTTCCCATAAGTCGTTGTAGCTCACACGATCTATTCATAATCTTGGCAGAAAGTGTTCTATTTTCTGATTATTTCTTTTAAAAATTATTTTTAAGGCTGAGCAAGGTATCCCACCCCATCCTTGACACAGGGTGGGGGTGCTTGGTCCTGCCTCAACTTAGTATGTCAGTCTATTTTGACTCCCCAAGGCCTTACTCTCTCTGAGGAGTGAATAGGGGGTAGGGTGAAGGGAGGTGAGGGGATAGGAGGAGGGAAGGGAAGGGGAACTGGGATTGGTATGTAAAATGAAGAATAACTTTTTAAAAAACAAATAAAAGTACAAAAAATAAAAATTCTTTTTAAAAATATGTTTTAATTAAAACAGAATTACAGCACTTTCCACACTCCCTTTCTTACCTCTAGCCTCTCCCAGATATCCTCTCTTAGAACATTGCCCCCATGTCTTATTTCAAAATTGACATATCTTTTCTAGAGAGCTTCAAAAATTTTAGAGGTTATTTTGCGGTGTATATGTCTGTGTATGTGTGTGAGTGCCCTTGGAAGCCAGAAATCATTGTTGGATTGCCTCCAACTGGAGTCACAGACGGCTGTGAGGGGCCATGCAGGTGCTGAGAATTGAACCCAGATCCTCTGGAAGAGCAAGCAGGTAGTGCTCTTAACTTCTGAGCCAACTATGAAGCTCCTCCTAGTGAATGAGCATCTTTTATGTTTTGACACCATAGAAAGAGTGGCAATGTTATATCTTGATAGCTTGGTTTTATAAGAAACTTTTATTTGAAATAAAAGAAATACAAGCTATACTCAATTTTATAAAAGCAACTCATTTTACTTAGTGGTTTTTGTTTTAAAAATTCACTGTCTATCTTCATTATACATGGGACTATGATATATGAGATAATTCAATACCAGGTTAAAATGTATGTTGAGCGTATTCTCTTTAAAAGTATCACAAAACCCAACATTGTATTCAGTTGTAGTAGGTTACTACTCCCTGCTTTCATTTGACACAATTGGATTTGTATCTTGATATACAACATAAGCTTGCAGAAGAGCACTATACCAACTTCTTTTTATTGGGTCTTGGTAGCATCTATATAAATCCATACTAGGAAATGGTGATATACTTACACATTAATAAATAAGTAGATTAGTAAAAATGTACCAAATACAGTTCTTGTCTGTATAATCATACTTGGTTAATGCAAAATTCGGCATTTCTGCAAGCAGCAGAAAGGAATGGGTTGGCTCATATGTTTGAGTCATGTATCTTTGTGTATTAAAAGCTACACAAAATAAAAAGCAAGAGGGACGAACTTTAATCAAACTTAGGCAAAGATTCTCTAAGTTATCCCTCCATTTGTCTTTTGTCTGTGTGTCCTTTGTCCTTTATTAAAATCCTTTAGTACAAATGTATTGCTTCTTTTTATGATGTAAGAAGATGGGTTTTTACTAGTGGCAAAGACAAGAAGATTTATTTTACTTTATGTAAAATATGCACAAGGAGAATCTTCCATTGTTGATTCCCTAGAACTTTTGCAATTAAACAATTAAATTTTCCTCAGAATTATGTAGTATAACCACAAACCAGTATCATTTCTCCACTATTTCTCAAAGTGTTTATACTCACAGATGTAGCCAAGATTTTATTGTGGTATATGATTTCTTTAAAAATTTATAATAGATACCTACTATTTCAGAATAGACTAATCTTTTAACATTTTAATATTCGATATTTCCATAAATACTTATTGCATTTTAAATCTTGAGCCTGCCATTTCTCTATGCCACATGCATATATTAGCAGTCTACATAAAGCACACAAGCACACAATCTAATGACTTGAATTCTATTCATTAGCTACACACAAAGGCCACATCATGATTCAATTTTCGTGAAATGAAAAAGTGGATTTAAAACTCTGCTGATTACATGAAATGATATGCATGCACACTTAAATTTGTTAGCCTTAATAATAAAGGAATTTTCTTCCTGTATGCTTAGTAAGTAAAATCATATCTTTCAATTTCAGTTAGTACTCAATGCCTACCCGTTTGCTAACCCCAGAGTGGAGTTGTATACTGACGTTGGAGCAATACCTTACCACGCATCAAAGCTACTTTTAAGCGTGGTATCATTTGCTCTGTGTATATTTGAAGGGCTGTCAAAGTGAGTGTATTTCCTGTGCAATTGTCTCAGAGTTTTTCAAATGTTTATGATACCCTGTTATTTTACCTAGACATCTAACAAATGATTTTTGTTGCAACATGATTCTTTTCTGTGAGAAAATGTAATTGATAGAATTATTGAAATTAAAAAAATTACTTTGACCACATACACTGGGTTTAAAAGTTACTTTCAGTTAGAGTTAGTAGAACCTGGATTACTGCTTGTCTTTTGAGTTCTAACTATAGTAATTATTTAGGGGCTCAGCACAGACAAATATGTTGCAATGTTTTTGTTTTCCTAAGGATTAAGAAAAGGTATTGTTTTTGGATAATTTATTTACTCATTCCTCAAATTTATAAAACAGAGTTTAAGAAACAGTTTTTTGTGTGTGTATGAGTTCGTGTGTGCGCGAGTGCGTGCATGTATATTTTAAACAGTTTATGTTTTGACTCTTAGCCTTCAGCACAGCCTAATATCAAGTGGGTGGGCTTCTCCTTTAAGACCACAGCTATTTTCACAGCGATGGGCCCAATGTGAACTCAGCAGCTGTTACAGACAGGGATGAGTGAACCCAGCCAGACTTGGGGTTTGGAGGAGGTCAAAATCTATTTTGCTGACGTTTCTGTCATGTTTATTAAATTGCATTCTTCTGAATGCAATTAAACTTTTAAGAAATATTGCTTTTATCTCCAAACACATTAACCAATGTATTTTGAGCAGCACAGCTGATTTTTTCAAACAATTATAGAAATCTGAAGCATGTGCTTCACACTAGCTGATGGTGATTTTTAGAAACATTAGACTCCCTCCCTACTTTTGTCTCATCCTAACCCTAAGAAGGAATTTGACCAGGATTAGTATCTTCCACTGAAAATAGGCTTTCATGATGAGAAAAGGTGTGCCCACATGTCCATCTTACTTTAATACCACGTTTGTGAAGATGTATTTGAAAAATCATGTAAGACATTACAAAATGATGAGGCAGTAGGAAACTAGAAGCAGAGATTTCATATCCAATAGACGAAGCAGCAAAGATTAATTAAATCTATAAAATTATCCAAAGCACATTATGGGAAAGGTGTTCAAAAGCATTACACACGAATTCATTTCCAAGTGTTATGATTGTCATTTCAGCATTAGATTCTCTCCACCTACCCAAGACTTCAGAAAAGAGAGTTTAGGAATATGTTATGAATAGTTTTGTTTTGTTTATTATCTGAATAGCAAAGCAACAACCTGAGAAAGAAACCTTGGTCTGTGATGTGAATGGCTTTTCTGTTGACACTGGTTTAAAAATGCCCAGTGGTATGACTGTAGCCTCATTGCAGTTGGAGTGCTAGTGTAAGAAGCAGGCACTTACACTAAAAACAAAACCTGCATCTCTGAATCTTTTTATCCATGTTACAATTCACCCTTTCTCGTCTGTAGGAGTTTTTTCTTTTCCAAGGTGTGGGGTGGTTTTAGGTGAATATTCACACTGGAATGAATTAGCAGTTAAGCAAACATGACTGTTCTAATTGTCCTTTCCCCTAGAAGCAGATTGGCAGCTTCACCGTCAGTCTCATAATTCGAAGTACACAGAAATCAAAAAAAGCTTTCAATGCTCATCTTTAAGACATTTGAGCATAAAGTTACCTGTGTATTTATATTGTATTCTCTTTAGATTTTAAAAATAAATACTACTTCTCTTTGTTTATATGAAGGCTTCACTTATCAGACATGATTTCTTACTCAAGTATAATATCATTTTTATGTCCTTCATATGAACATAAAATTTATATAACCTGATTGTTATTTTGAAAAATTAAAAGTAACATTAACTATCTGACAATTTTATAATTTAGCACAGGTGAATGAATTCTAATATACTTGTATTTAATAACACAAAGGAGGCAAATACTAGCTATTTTCTGTCCAGAAGCCAGATAAATTCATTCACAATCAATAAAAGAATAAAATGGAATTCTGTTACTGCATTTCATATTCAACACCTATAACTAAAACAAAAGATAATTAAATATCCACTATGTATTGAGAAGACCCAGGTGATTCCAATTAACTCTTTATAATAATATACATAATTCTCCAGAAAAGAAAATCTGTTGTCTCTTCAAGTGGCCAGATTCATTTCTGAGAAACTAAAATTCCTTTAAAAGGCAAACAAATCAGCTCCTAAGTGGCTAATGCTTGGATGTGATTCCTGGGAAGCTGGATTCACTCACACATTTTCAGCTGCAGATTTAGAGCTTAGAGCTGTGCTTTAGACTTTACTTAAAGCCATCCAAGCAGCCAGATGCAACAGCCCTTGACATTCTTTCCTTCTAGGTAAAATAAAATCCGAGAGGAAAATCTGAACCTCAATCACTAAACACGGACGTCTTGGTACCTGGTTAGCAAGGGATGCAAGTATAAACCCAGACCTGTCCTAGAGTTATTTCTGCTTCTCAAGGTCTTACAAGAGCCTATCCAAATTATGTGTATCCAAAATTTAAAAGGAACTCCCTACCCTTGATTTATTTTCATTTTGAAAACCATGTCCCTCTATTTGATATTGGTACATTAAGTGAGTTATAATATATTAACAGCTATAAATAAGCAATTGTATTTACACAATTAAGAATTTACAGCATATATCCTTCTGAGCAAAGGAAATCATTTAATTGAAAAATAGAGGTTAGTTTAGATTCATGTTATCTACAAACCCCAAGCAGCAAGACCCAAGATTGGGACACCATCAGTCAGTGTGCACTGCTGTGTCTCTTCAGACTTTTATTTTTTCAATGATTTTATGCTCACATAGAACCACATGCAAAGTATTAACATTCAATAGTTGGACTGTTTTGTAAAGGACATTCATGATTTTCATGGCTCACTTGGAATTTGATTTAATTTTTTTTCAAACTGGTTAAGTGCTTTTAATATCTTGTTCATGATAAGAAAATCTGCCCTTTTACAAATCTTATTTGCAAATCATTAACACCCAGATTGACCACAGCAACATCTGTTAGAAATAAAATTTATAAATGACAAAGAGTCAAATATTATTTTTTCTCTCATTCTTAGGGTATTCTAAATTGTTTCTGTTATATAAATACAAATTTACATTTTCTAGAATTTTTCAAAAAAGATGCAGATAGGTATAACATTGATCCAATGTTTCTAGTCTTTGCTGGTTTAGATGCACACATACACATAG
>CABHPQ010168517.1:0-14446 GCA_902168405.1 Peromyscus aztecus | reverse complement strand
CTTGATGGGTTTAGGAGAAAAGAAAGAAGCAGAGGACACAAAGTTGGGTAGGGGGTCCTACCATGTTGCCACAAGTCAAAGATGAAGTCCCTGGTCACTAAGGCATTCAGGACGATGGGAGAAGATGGACTAGAAAGACAACCAGGCAAGCTAAGGGCATGCAGTGATACCCAAAGAGAATTCAGACTGGAGCTCCTTAGAGACAGAAGGTAGATTCATGGCTGCCAGTGTCAGCGTGTGGAGAAGACTGGAAGAAACTAGTAATGATGCAAGGGTTCTTTGAGGCATGAAAATGTGCTGATATTAGATTACGAGACAATGGCACAAATGTATAAATATACTGAAACCGCTGGACAGTATAATCTTAAAAGGTGAACTTTATAGTATCTACCCTGAGCCACCATGAAACCATTATAAGGAATCTGACCTGGAGGCTCAGTGTGGGCTTCTGGGTGGCTAAATGACTGGACCTCAGAGAAGAATAGTCTAGCTTGGGGAAGAAGTGAGGGATGTGCATTCTAAGTTGACAGAACGGTGTGCCACATAGAATGGGAGCAGAAAAGATACAGGAATAAAACAAGCATTGTAGGACACATACGAGGTTTCAGCACAGTGGGTACCAGAGGTGAGCGCTGAGCTGAGGAGGCTTTGGCTCCAGCTGGTTTAGGAAGGGGATGTTGGAGGTGCTCATCAGCCACACAGAAAAATGCTACTTTAACTGACTGGAAGGGTACTGCAAGCCCTCCAAGGGTTTGAGGACGGTAAGAGGGCATGATTAGAAGGGCATGACTAGAGATGATTTAGATTTAGGACCACAAATCAGCACTAGGTGTGATGGTGCACACCTGTAATTCCAGCACTGGGAAGGCAGGAAGATACTGAGTTCCAGGTCAGCCAGAGCTGTACCATTACTTCAAGGTCAGCCTGAGCTATGTAGTGAGACCCTGCCTCAAAAATACCACTTCAGTCTCAGTTTAGGGTCTTCTACATAGAACTCTGAAATTACTAAATTTCCTAAGTGATAGACATGTTTTCGTAGAATTTCCTGGTGATGGGAGCATGCTTTATTCTAACGAACTGACGCTTGGTGGGCTCCTGGGTTGGAGAGCTTGTAGGTTCGGAGCACACTGCCATGTGTCCATGTGTCCATCTCCACGGAGTCAGAAGCCTCTGTGCTCAGGGTCCTTCTCAACCATGTCCCCTGCCCTTCATTTGGCTGTTCTTTACCATATCTTATTATCTAAAACACTTCCTGAGCTCTGTGAGCCAGTCTTGAAAATTATGACAATCAGAGGGCTCAAGGGAACCTTTGGTTTATCGTTGGTTTGTCAAATCCACAGTTGGCAATCTGGGCTCCCAGAGATCATCTGAGGTTGGGGACAAGCAATCTCATTAGGACAGAAGCTGTGGAGTCTGCACTGGTTCCAGTAAGGTAGAGTCAATGTTAAATTGTAGGCCAGAGAAGGGGGTGTTACTGAGAATTAGAAAATCATTTGGTGTGGGAAAAGACTACAATATATTTGATGGCCAATAGTACAGAATTAAACATAGTTTGACCCTACATGGTCATGTACAAATACCCCATGAGTCTAAAGAGCAGAGCCATGGCTTTCAAGGATGGTTTCTCGGATGGTCTGGGCAAAAGGCGTGGGAGTTCACTGTTCACTACTAAACTTGAGTTAAGAGACGCCATGAAGTTAGGGGAAGCAATGATTAATGTTCAACAGAAGGTCCCTGCTGCACCAATTTGCCAAGCTTTCTGGCTGCACATATTTGCCCACCTAAATCTAGACTCAGAACATACACATGATGAGAAATAAGTTGACTTTCCCTTTGCCCCACAAATAGCCTCTGCCCATGCACTCTGCTAACCAGCCTGGCTGGGTATAACAGCTGTTCATCGCAAGAATGCTGGATGTTCGTCACTGCCAGATGGTAGCAGATCCCCAGGGCAGGCAGGCAGGCAGGCAGACACACACACACACACACACACAGAGAGAGAGAGAGAGAGAGAGAGAGAGAGAGAGAGAGAGAGAGAGAGAGAAGCACTTAGTAGGGTCAATAATACTGATATCCTTTGGTGAAGTTACTGAAACCTAGGCTTGAGAGAAAGGCCAGGAATTAAAAGCATGCTACATTTGTCATTAATATTTTGAATACCTGCTAGGAATAAAAAGCTTTTATTTTATATTTCAAATTTATAGACTTAGACAGTTCATAACAACCGTATCATTTAAGCAAATGATTGTTCCATGGACCTCAGATTCCCCTCCCCCATCTGCTCTTTTCATGGGAAGAGGAAAAGCTTCCAATGAGTGTCTCACTGGGAGACAGTGAGATGAATCCACAACCCAGTGTGGCAGGGTGCTCCTGCTTGGTTTATCTGAATCACTACATTTGGAAAAAGCTCCTATATAAAATATTACTAGAAATTCTTACTGATCCCTCCAGCCTGCAGACAAAATGAGTAGCTAGATCTAGTTAGATGGCTACCTGCTGTGGGATGTTCTGTATGGCAAATGTGTTGCTAATAAAACACTGATTGGCAGTGGCTAGGCAGGAAGTATAGGCGGGGCTAACAGAGAGAATTAAAAGAACAGGAAGGCAGAGGGAGTCACTGTCTGCCAGTCACCGCCAGGACAAGCAGCATGTAAAGATGCCGGTAAGCCACGAGCCATGTGGCAAGGTATAGATTTAAGAAACGGATTAATTTAAGATATAAGGACAGTTAGTAAGAAGCCTGCCACGGCCATACAGTTTGTAAGCAATATAAGTCTCTGTGTTTACTTGGTTGGGTCTGAGCGGCTGTGGGACTGGCAGGTGAAAGAGATTTATCCTGACTGTGGGCCAGGCAGGAAAACTCTAGCTACAGCTACCCTGGCAGAAGGAAGCTAGAGTTCTCTAGGTCATTCTCCACCCCACCCTCCCTGTCTTCAAACACACACACACACACACACACACACACACACACGCACACGCACACGCACACGCACACACACACACACACACACACACACACACACACTTTCCCCACAAAATCTATAAATCAGAAAAGCAATTAGCAGTTGGGGATACAACAGCATGTAGTGGAGTACTTGCTCAACATGCACAAAGCCCTGGGGTCCTATCCCAATGCTGCCTGAGACAGTGTGTAAGAAAGAGGAGTAGATGGCTTTTCATGAAATCAGACGCTTTCAGAATTAAAATAAAACAAGATTTGAACATCAGGTTTGAACTAGATCTTAAAGTCATTTAGTTCCATCACTTACCCAATCCCTTTGCCTAACATTTTTAATACATTTATTTGTATGGGTTATCAGGATACACCATAGCATGTGTGCACGAAAGCGCAAGTGTGGATGTCTGAGGGTAACTTTTGGAAGTTGGTTTTCTCCTACCCCGTGAGTCCCAGGAATAGAACTGGGGTCATCAGGCTTGGCAGGAAGCACTTTTACCTGCTAAGCCATTTTGCTGGCTCTACCCTGTGAGCTCATAGGCCAGCTCCTCTCAGCCTCCTATGCTCAGTCTATCTCTTCCCTGGGATCTTTTGTTGATCTGTTTGGGGCAGTACTGGGCATTAAGCCCAGGGCCTCATGCATCCTAGGCAAATATCCAGCCTTCAACAACATCCCCCAGTCAATTCTTAAGTTCCTTCAACTTCACTCTGACAATTGGTCATGAGTCTTGGACTGAACACTTCTGTAGTTGGGAAAGTCATTTCCACCTGAGATGGCTCTTTCCATCTTTTGCTAGGATACTAGAAAGTTTTCATTATATATGAAAGTAAAATTATGTCCTTAATAACAAAGATTAATAACAACAATGAATACTTAGGTACTTAAAGATTGGAAAAATCTTATTTCAGCTCATATGTGAGAGAAAACATGGCACATTTGTCTTTCTGGGTTTGGCTTATTTTGTTTAGCATAATAATCTGCAATTTCACATATTTTTCTGAAAATGATGTATTTTTTCTTTATGGTTGAATAAAGCCACCTTATGGGTATATGTGACTGTTTCTTTAATCATCAGTTGATGGGCATCTAGTCTGGCTCCGTATCTTGGCTATTGTCAACAGAGCTGCGATAAACGTGGATGGAACAGACTCCTTTGCCTACATTCCCAGGAGTGGTACAGCTGGATCATACGGTGGTTCTATTTTTAGTTTATTGAGAGACTTCTTTACTTATTTCCATAGTGACTAAACTAATTTGTATTCCCAGAAGCAATGTATAGAGACATCTCTTTCCCCACATCCTTACCTGTATTTAGGTTTTCTGTTTGTTTGTTTGTTTGTTTTTGCACTTTCTCTGTCTCTGGGTTTGTCTTTCTCGTCTCTGTCGTCCCCCCATTCTCTCTCTCTGTCTCTCTCTCTGTCTCTGTCTCTGTCTCTGTCTCTCTCTCTCTCTCTGTGTGTGTGTGTGTGTGTGTGTGTGTGTGTGTGTGTGTGTACACTTTCTACCTTGTGTACACAGGCTAACTGACCCACAAGCTTCCCCGTCACTGGGATTACAGACACACGCACTACTTGTGTAAAAAGCACAGGCTTTTCGCACTGAGCCATTTCTCCAGCCCCGTGTTGCTGTAGTTCTAATGAGAGCCGTTTGAACTGGGGTGAGATGGACTCTCAGTGAGGTCTGGACTGCATCCTTGATGACTTTGTCATCTCTGAAGAAGCTCCTGCTCATTTTGTCTGCTTGGTTAATGAGGAGATGATTCACTTTTTGAGTTCTTTATATGTCCGGAGACATTTTAATTCCTGAGTAAGAGAGAAGGCAGGGAAGGGCAGTGGCCAAGTCTGGGAAGCAGGCCTGTGACTCTGCTTTAGTAAGGCCTGATCAGCAGG
The DNA here is from genome assembly GCA_902168405.1 of Peromyscus aztecus. Taxonomy (NCBI): domain Eukaryota; kingdom Metazoa; phylum Chordata; class Mammalia; order Rodentia; family Cricetidae; genus Peromyscus; species Peromyscus aztecus. The sequence continues at coordinate 9,600 of CABHPQ010168517.1, read as the reverse complement.
TGCCACAGCCCTGCCTGGGGTGTCTAGAGTCCGCCTTTCAGTCAGTTCACTTGCACATGTGCTGTTCTGCTGCAGCGTCTGCGAGCTGATGTTTCCTGTTTGTTTTGCTTGTCTTATCATTCTGGCAATGACCAGGTCTTTATAGCCCAGACTGGCCTTGGGTTTGGGATCCTCCATCTCTGACTCCCAAGTGATGAGATTATAGACACATGCTATCATGTCTGGAAAGGGCCACTTGGTTTTCGGTTCTTTCCTTGTTTTGTTTTGCTTTTCCATTTGTTTAATATGGACTAGTTGTAAAGAAGAGACACTGACCATCATGCATGTTGGAACACATTCCAGACTGCTGTCAGTAATGTGAGTCCCAGGACAACCTTTGCCTTCCCCGGCATGAGACTTCCCCAGCATCTGACCTTTTGTTTTTTTCCACAGGGCTGCAACCTGAATGCAAGCTTGGTCATGAGATCCACAGCTATCAATGCCGTGGTGTACTTAAGAATCTTTAAAACTTATTTTATTTTTTTTAATATGTATGTTTCTGTAAGTGTGCATGCATATGTGTATGGCCGCTCATAGGGGAGAAGAGGGTGTTAGCTATCCCAGGGCTGGAGTCACAGGTAGCTAGGAGCCTCCCAGAGTGGGTGCTGGGAACTGAACTCTGGTCCTCTGAAAAAGTGACAATTGCTTCTAACCTCTGAGCCATTCCTCCAACCCCCATTTAGGCAACTTTAAGATTTTTTTAAAGTTTGGTCCTGGTCATTTGAACTGTCAGCAAAGAAGTGCATCCCACACATGCATTCTATCATACATTCATTCACATCTAATGAATCATCAACCAGTGAACTTGCCTCTCACTTTAATATACGGATTACTTATTATTTATTTATTTATTTGCTCGTTTGTTTATTATGTGTGGTATGTATCCATGCATGCTAACCCTTGAGTGCAAATGTGGAAGTCAGAGGTAATTATCAGCCGTGGTTTTTTTCTCTTGCCCTCCACCTTATGATTTTGAGACAGGTTCTGGAGTTCCCCCTTAAGTTAGGCTGGTGGCCAAAGAGTTCTTGGGAACCTCCTGTTCCCCACCCCCTTCCTCAGCGCTGGGGTTACAGGTGACCTGCCCCCTGCCAGGCTTTTTAACTGGGTTCTAGGGATCCAAACTACTGTCCCCATGCTTGCATACCAAATACTCGGCGAGCCCTCTGGCCAGTCCTGGCAAGGAAGTCTTTTATTTATTTAATTTTATTTTTTAAGACTCTTGGAAGTTTCAGACATGAATTCAGCTTCATGGTGGGTACAAGGCTATGTCGGCAGTTTATATACTTGATTTTCATCTAGCCAATTATAGAGGGCCTTTCACGAATTCATCACCGTCGTTTTGAAATCTTTTAAAGCTTCCTACCCTGCCTCTCTCGTTCACTTCACTGCTTATTTATCTTTTAAAGTCACCCTACTAATGTGGGGGTTTAACAAGGCAACTCCACATAGTTAAAAAGGAGGTTTATTTGGGGGTAACTTACAGCCAGTAAAGGGGTTGGTTACAGAATCTGGGAGAGGTGAGGTGCAGTCCAGTGGGGTTCTCTGGAGAACTCTTACTTGGTCTTCCATCCAGCACCCAGGATCATGAGGAACTAAGAGGCATGTCCGGATCGTGGGTCTTAAGGGCTCCCACCTCAGCCCTGCCCCGGGGGCAGGTCGTAGGTAGGCATGGCAGTTACCAGAAGCCTCATTAGGGGTAGTACTTCCGGGTCAAAGCTGGAACAGCTACCCACTACACCCTACTATGTACTAAACAGTTTTAATAGTCCCTGTGTATTTTCTGGTCCTGATTTATTTCTCTTCAAGCATTTCCAAATCTTGAAATCATATTGTATGTCTGTTTATTACTTTATTATCCATCTACCCTGTACCCAACAGAATGCCAGGTCTGTGATGATGGCCTTTGTCATATCCTTACTGTACCTTTGCTATCAAAGCCCTGGCTGCTCCATGGCAAATGCTAATAGACATTTACTTAAGGAATAAATAAATAAATGGGGAAGTATGCGCAGAGATTGATGGCGGGTCAGAGATTTAAGTGAATACCATGGACTAGACTCTGGGATATAAACACGATAAGCTTCCTTCCCCAAAGATTTGTGGTTCTAATTCACAAGATGTTAAACTGTCTCAAGGATGTGTGGGCAAAGATTAGTGCAGACGAGGGACAAGAGGAGCCGGCCTGCCTATCTTTCCGTAAAACAGGGTACGTGTCCTAATGTGCATTCCAATCTGTGTAAACAACAGATCCTTGGATCCGGTGAGCCTGCACAACTGGCCCTGACTGCCTTCATATTGGATTAACAACCCTAACATCCCTCTGGCACCCACTGGCCAGATGGTGCTGGCTCCTGGGGTCTCCCCCGCCCTGGGGTGCGGCCGGAGCACCTAGGAGCATGCGCAGGGGCTGGGTGGCCCAGCTTCCCCCACCTTCCCAACAGCTGTACTCTCTTGCCAGCTCAAGCATTTTACAAAAATCTCATTAGGCATTGAGTGTTTTCTGCCAAGCTGTGTCCAGAGGGCACTGCGGCCTCCCTAGAGGGCTCTCTGGAGTCTCCAAAAGGTAATAGGATGAGGGGAAGCCAGGATATTAAGAAGTGGAAAACGAAGGACCCATTTAAAGTTTGTGGTCGTTTGTCATGGAAACCTAAAGGCTATTTCACAGTAAGAGACTCTGGGGTGGGGGTTCTGGGCTGTACATGCTCTCCTGTCATATTTAAGTGCTGTATTTGCCACAGTTCTCCAGGCCGGATTAGTAGCAAAGTGTCTAATCGGTATTAATCTCCCACAATGTCACAAAGACCGCCTATCAATCTGCATAAATTCTATGGCAAAACTTTAGGAAGAAATGCTATTCAAAGCAAATGATGCATCAAATTCAAACAGGCCATCAAGATTGCTAATGGATTTTAATAGCAGCTATTACTACATAATAGTATTTTCCCAACAGCCGTTTGTTGATACAATTCTTCGTTTACAAGACCTTTATGTCCAAGCCCAGGAGACAGCCGCCACTCATTTATAATCATTTGGTTCCACCTACAAACAAATGCTACTTATTTGCATTTGGATGATCCGCAGATCTGACCCACTCCCACCTCATTCAATGAGACCAACTGCGAATATTACAAGCTAGATTAATTAGTTAATATTTAGATGCACTACTGCCAGAATAAGAGAGACTGCAAACTGGCAAACTCAAAGAGAAGATTTATGGATGGCTTGGCTACGTTCTGAGCTGTGATGGTTGTTGCAAACAGATTAAGATTCATCTAGAAGTTTCTGAAACCTAAGGCAAGGTAAACTCTCCTGTTTTTCTACTTTAGAAAGGGTGGCAGTAAATCCTAACCAGAGTGAAGGGCAGGATGCTCTCGGTAAAGTCATTAGAAGGATCAATGTGAGAGAGTCTGCTATGGAAATGCAAACTTTACTTCCTATGGCATAGCCAACATTACAGCTTTGAGAATAAATACCAGAGTGTGAGCTCTCAAAGTCTCACCTAAAGAACACATTAAAAATGCAGCTGCCTGGGCCTCCTGGCCAGAGATGTGAGGAGCAGCCCAGGAATTCACATTTTAACAGTTGCTCCAGGGAATCCAGTGGTAGCCTGCTGAGGATCGCATATTGAGAAAATTCAGGGAAAATGGCAGCAGTTCATTGATTGCACCTAAAATCTTGGTGCAACAGTAAGCTGTAAGGACTCCAAAAGTATGTATTGAAAGCCTACCTAAAATATCATTTGAACATTTATTTTCATGTCTTTTACATTAATCGAGTTTTGTGAATTTAGAAAAATATTTCTTATTAATATCTTTCATCAAAACTTATATAAAAAGGAAAAAATCAAAAGAAGTAAATAAATTTAGTTTTTGAATAATCTAATGAATGTAAAGGAAGTACAAACAAGTGTACTTGTAGATGCAGGTTTTTGAAAGTTGATTGTATTTGTACTTGCGCAACTATTACCATACAAAACCTCAGCAAACTTTTGGGATCAAGTGTGTAGAACTTAAATAAATTCTGCCTGGGTGAAATGCAGGAACAAGGGTAGGATTTCTCACCTGCCTGGCCAAGGCTCTTTTGCTTTTAGTGGTCTCTGTGTGGACTCCCTGTGCCTACTGCCCTGAGATGCTGGGGACCTTTGCTTAATGTTGCAGAGTCAACAGGGGATGGAATTGCTTGGCTGCATCCAGGTTACAAAGGCTGTAGGCTTTTTATACCCAATAGCTCAGTAGGCCAAGTAATATCAACGCCATACTTCATCACTTCATTTAAGCCTCTCCATAATTTGGATGGTGGGTAGCATTTCTCTGACTTTATAGATGAGAAGGCCATCACCCTGGGGAATTCCTACACCTGGTTCATCAGAAAACAAAACATTTAGAGAGCAAACGGCCAAAGACTCAAAATCAAAGCTGCTCCTCCTACATTTCCATGCAAAATCTTGGCCAGACAGAGATCAAGGTAATGCAGCCTTGGAGGGGCAGTCAAGGCAAACAGGATAAGTACTGGGAGGTTGCCATGTTCTGAGGGGGGGGGGGCAGTGTTTGCTGGAGAAATGGACTGACTATAGAAAATGCACTTGTGTAGCTAGAGGCTACCCCAGCCCTGAGGTGGTGTTCTAGCACAAGGCCTGGCTGCTACTGCCCTCCTTGGGTTGGTCTTCCACCCTGGAGACAACCAGGGAGCTGTGATGGAGATACACATTGCAAGCCTGCCTGCCTGCCTGAGCTTTCCTGTGGCTGGAAAACTCATCATAGCATCTCTTGGGCTAATAGCTGCTTTCTTTAGAAACTAACAAAATAATACAGAAAAAAACCAACTCCATCCCTTTCCTTAACCATCTGAAAACAATAAATGAAAAAATTCAGAAGTGAACAGTTGCACACCAATCTGCCCCTCATCACTCACTCCACGGCTCATCCCTCTCCTTCCATGATTCACCATGTCTACAGCATCTATCTAAGTTATTACACCATTGCAGTGCCAGTGTTCAAATAACCTTATTTTACTTAATAGTGATGGTAGCAATTTGTATCCATCCAGGAAGTGGTAAAGGGCTTCCTTTATGTGAAAAGGTGCAGGTTTTTAATTTAGTCGGGAAACGAACATTCCCAGGTTACTAGGATTTATTCTAAGTCATTGTAACTAATTCATATGTACACTATGTCATAGTTACATATATGCTGTTTGTATCTGAAGTACCTCAGAGGCTCATGTGCTAAAGGCCCTGTTATCTTCCTGTGGTATTACTAGGAGGTGATGGAGTCTTCAGGATGTGGGACCTAGAGGAAGAGCAGGTCATTAGGATCATGCCTTTGAAGGGGACTTAGAATGCCAGTGTCCTCTCTCACTCTCTCTTCATGCTGGCTGCTATGAGGTCTCCCCTGCAAATATTCTTCTATGGCATTCTGTGCTGCTGCACAGCCAGAGCAGCAGGGCAAGAAACCATGGCCAGAAAGTCTGGAATTTGGAACCAAAATAAGCCTTTCCTACTTGTAAGTTGTTTTATTTATTCATTTTTCTATTTCTGAGAGCTCAAGCCAGCCTTGAACTCACTATGTAGCTGAACATGACTGTGAGCCTCTTATCCTCTGCCTCCATCTCCCAAGTGCTGGATTATAGATGTGCACCACCCTGGCTTCCTGGAAGGGATTTGTCACAGTGACGAAAGGCTGACACATATAGTGTATAATAGAAAGACATTATACATATATACATGTGACTTAGGATGGTCTGTAGTGTTAGGCATCCACTCTGAGTCTTGGGTTAAAATTCCCAAGGACAAGCATGTGTGTGTGTGTGTGTGTGTGTGTGTGTGTGTGTGTATGCACATATGGGTGTGTGTGTATGTGTGTGTTTGTGCATGTGTGTATGCTCTAATAACCACTCTGAGATTAAATAAATTGGTTTAGATAAGATGTAGAATGACAAGGAGCTTGTCACTTGAATCTCATGTGGCTGCTGGATGTAGAGCCAGGGTGTGGCTGGCCGGCTGCAGTCTATAGACGTTGCTGCAGCCTCAGTATCCGTCACTTGGCAAGCACACTCTACCTGCTTGAATGAATGAATGTGTGGGTGGGTGGGCGGCTGTCAGCATCAATCTCAAACTTCCACCACCACATGATAGCTACTTACCTGGTATCCTTATTTCTATTACTAATATCATGTCAATCATAACATCACAGGATAGGCACTTCGGACTCACCTTTCTCATCCTGGGGTAATACATGATTATAGAAATATGTCCCAAATTCTAAGAGACTGGGACTTTTGCTGCCTCTCAAAGCCAATTAGTAATACACCTTGAGGTCACTTAAGACTTTGAGTGTTGTCCTTCTGTGTGCTCAAAGAGAACAATGTAACCATCAACCTTACTTGCCTTGGATTTCCCATGTGATCAGCCTTTATAACCCAGGATAATACATAGCTTTAATATTAAACTATGTAGTCTTCCACGACCCTGACCCAGAGAGCAATGCATGTGTGTATATATGTGTGTTAGTCATTTGCTAAAAACAGCAGATACGGTGAAAAGCAACTTTATACAGCAAATACCCACCACAGAGTTGACAGCAACGTGTGGATGACACTTGATAAGGATATGCTTGCAGCACTGAGTGTCCAAGGGTCAATAGGGATCAGTGTCCCTGCTTAATCCCTTGAAAAACTCTACTAAAGGTGTCTGTAATGTGTCCCCAACTCCTTCCCATGTCATGCTGCCTCTGCTGTTCAATAAATTCAGAGCAAAGTCTTTCATTAGGAATGGTCAGATTCACAGTTAGACATCAGGCGGCCACAGGGCTGAGACACAGACACAGGCAACAGAGGCTGATCAAATACACACAGACTATAGCAAGCCTAAAACCACAAATGACAGAAAGAAGATATGGGGAGAGAAGTGGGAAATCCATCTAGGGCTTGCTCCTGGTCAAAGTAATCCAGGAAGTACTGAACTTTCTTTCCTTAATGAAGCACTGACACATTTTGGTACCTCTGAGGCTATCTGTAGTGCATTTAATGGACCATGTTGGTGCTCTCTATGAGGAGTCTTTAATGCGTATAATCTACAGATCACACCCCCTCCATCACCCTCTCCCACCATTCACAACCATTGTTGTCTGACCCATCATTCCCCCTCTTTCTTCAGTAATTCCACATCACCCCATGCCAATAATTTCTATCTAAACCCATCAGAATCAGCTTTCTGTAATCGGCTTACCATGTTACTACCCACCCCCCAATGAGCTGTATCTCAATTTATCTTCTGAACTCACCATAATTTGATAAGAAAAAGAAGTCCCCCAAAGCACTATGCAAGCATCACAGTACTCTGCACCATGGCCACATCTCTCCCCCTTCATCTCCTAGTGTGTCCTTCTAAGCTGTAGGACTTTACCGCAACCAAAGTAAGAGCCCCGGCTCCATCAGAACACTTGAAACTATGGCACTGATACCCAGCAAAAAACGTGTACCTACCAAGATTCAGTAGAATTTTGCAAAAAGTAGATAAATCTTTCCCAAATTGAGTCTTCCTGCCCCAAAGTAGACAGAAACCGGGAGCCTCATCTGGGAAGTTTAGGACTCTCGGGTGCCTTTCCTTCTGCCAGCCTGAGACTTACCTTCAGTACAGCTTTACCTCGCTATCCCTATTCTCAGGACACAAAGCATGGAGGCCTGCTTCTTCATGGTAGCAGAGGCCAAGGAAAGGGAGGCACACTTGGGAGTAAAGGTTTATAGTTGTGTCGGGCACATTTGGTAAATGCCATCTGTATTAGAATACTGCAAAGCTTAGCTATGCACACTATCTCAAATCTATGTCGGGGGACTCTAGCCCCAAAGGGTCAAGAGGCATATTCCACTTACCATGTGGTAGGTCTCACCTTGTAGACCTGAACTGGATACAGCTTTATCTCTGGGCACAAAGACCAGGGATGAGGATTGCTTTTCCTTTTCCTGGAAGCCCTTTCTTACCCTGTTTTGTATTTTAAATACTTTTTGGTCACTAGGTGGCTCTGAATATCCACTGAAAAATAAGACCTTAAGAAATACTGATAGGGCGGGAGAGATGGCTCAGCGGTTAAGAGCACTGGCTGCTCTTACAGCAGACCCAAGTTCAAGTCCTAGCACCCACATGGCAGCTCACGACTGTCTGTGACTCCAATTCCAGGGGACCCGACACCCATGCCAAAACACCAATGCACATAAAATAAAAAAAAAAGAAAAGAAGTCCTGACAAACATAAGCATTTCCTTTCACCAAAAATGTAAAGCTTTTACTTGAGAACATTAATCAGAGGTTACCAAAATCTCCATGAACTTCTATTAGCAGCCTTCATGCCTCTAACATTTGGGGTACATTTTTATAGTTCCATGTGAAATGATGACTATTTTAAACAGTTCATAAACCAGATGCCATGTAATACCACACTAAAGCTGTAATGTACTGTGCAGAGTCCAGCATTTGCCTTTTTACTGAAAAGTGGTTTTTAAAGTATTGTCATGTACCTTAGACAGTCTTAAAAGCTTTTCTGACGAGGACTGAGGTGACAGCTCAGTTAAATAAGTGCTTGTCGTGCAGGCACGTGAGTAAAAGTTTGAACCCCAGCACCTATGTGAACACTGGGCATAGCGGTGCACCCCAGTAACCCTAGTGCTTGAGGGGCAGAAGCAGGAAGCCCGGCCAGCCAGTATGGCTGCACCAGTGAGCTCCAGGTTCGCTGAGAGTCCCTACCTCAAACTGGTGTGGGGGTGGGGCTGGAGGGAGACACATGGCATCTACCTTTAAGCTGCTACTTGCACTCACATGGGCAGGTGCATGCGTGCACACACACACACACACACACACACACACACACACACACACACACACACTGGGATGGGCGCATCGAGAGAGGGAGATTCTCTAAGTGTATTTTAGCTCCCCTAGGGGTGACCAATTTTTCAACTTTTGATTTGTATGCTTTAACTGATAAAATGGCATCCATCACTCTCATCTGGACCTTCTGTTCTAGCCTCACTGGCTGCTTGCTGCCTCTGAAACATCCTGGCACATAACTGTGTTCTTTGTGGCGATATTTTATTTATATGTTCATAAATAAAGTTTGCTTGGAGATCAGAGGAAATAGCAAGCCATTAACACAAAAGTTAGGCAGTGGTAGCACATGCCCTTAATCCAATCATGTGGCAGGCAGGGTCTCTGTGTGTTCAAGGGTACACTGGGAACAGAGCTAAGTGTTGTGACACATGCCTTTAATACCAGTACCAACCATAGAGACTTGGAGGTCTGTACAAACAGGCAGTGACAAGGAAGTAAGGTAGCTGGGCTAAGAGCCAATGAGAGGGTAGAACAGCAAGGCAATAAAAGCCCGGGTAGACAGGAAGTCGGGCATTTTGGAAGCTACAGAGCTGGTGAGGTAAGGTGGTTGGTGGCTCTCACTATTTCCCTGATCTCTAAGGCTTTCACCCCTATATTTGTCTCCGTGTTCTTTATTTAATAAGACTGCTTAGACATTCATCTACAGTTCTTTCCTCCTAGGATGCAATTTCCCCCTCTATCTCC
>CABHPQ010168516.1:1083-43083 GCA_902168405.1 Peromyscus aztecus | reverse complement strand
AGGAGTATTACAAATTCAAAGCCAAACTAGGCTATGAAATTTGATCTTATCTTAAAACAACAATAATCCAAACAATCAAAACATAAGCTTTCTGTACACAATTTCCCATTGCTAAAACCTAATTTATCAAAAACTGTTGTATTAGCATAAAAAGCCTACATTATTTTAGAAGGTACTGATGTTTTTACCATGGTGAAATATTCATAAAATTTCCATTTTAACCACTTCTAACTGTGTACTGCAGTTCAGTAAGTACTTCCAACTCCCCATCCCTTCCCCCAGAAAATATGGCTTTACATCATTGAAAGACAAGTAGCATTTATGATGGTTGTTTGCTGTTTTCTGAGATACAAATCAATAGCTTATCAATCAAGAACAATATAAATTAATTGAAATCATATTACGAATGACCTCATGTTGAAAAAAGTAAAAATGACTTACATATAAAAGCAGATTGTCACAAGAAAAGTCGGAGCTGTTGGCTCTGTTTCACTTATTTCCTTTATCAATTTACTATGACCTCAGTCAGTCATGAGGAGAATGAAAAGGGAGAAACTAGCTACACAAGTAAACTTACATGTATGTTTTCCAGACTTCACGGAGCCTCCAGAAACAAAGACACGTAACATATGACATGCCTGAAAGCTTTTGCATGTTTGGGGACGGTGTATTTTCATTTCCTTCAGTGGGATTGGGTTAAAGAGCTAAGATGATAGTTTTCTATATGTCTGTGCTTGTGTGATTTTTCTCCAGACTCCCCCTGTCGTCACAGAGTGAAAGCATAGTCCCTTGACTCTGAAACGTTTTTTCTAAGTACTAGTTGCTTTATTCCCCCAATGTCCCTTCTGATCCAGGACTGTCTCTGTCAGTCATGAATATCCATCCGTAAGTGGATTTAGAAACTTTTCACACATAAATAAAGGTGTAGTTTAGTGCCGGCTTAATAATATGGTGTTATCTTGCTCAACACTGTAATTTCCATGTTCTTATTGATTGTAATTTATAACATCATTAGCTTTCTAAACTGCCATTAACTAATGATGGACTCTGTGGGCTTAACAGCGCTTTGAAATCAGTTACTGACAAGTTGACCCCAGAAGCATTTATCAAAAGGATAATGGATCCCTATTGGAGTGACAATAAATTAGGTTATGCTCTTATCGAATTAAACAATGGATGAAGGAAAATTAGCTATCAATAAACATCTATAAAGCCTTCCCAATTATTCCCAGTCAATTATATCAATTAGAGATCAAACAGGGAACCCCTGCAGTAAGTTAAATAGGACTAACCAGAGCCCAAAGAGGCCAAATTGTGTTACAAAATGCAACACCAGGGGCAGCTGTGAAAGAGGTAATCATTCTGGCCATTGACAAAAGGGCTGCTTTATTAGAACATGGGGTACCACCCCGAGGCATGCTTCTGGCTTAGGGACAAAGACTTTGTAATAAAGGCAAAAAGAGTGGCAGGGTGAGAAGATGTTGGAGGTGAGGAAGAACAGGAAAAAAGAGACACAGCACATATTGGAATCAAAGAAAAGACAGAACCATGTTTTGTTATGTGTAGCCTTTCTCTTTTTACTATAATAAAATTAAACTTCTTGGCTCATAAGGGTGTTTTGTCAGCTCTTTTCCAGGGGATGATTTTGAAAGGGCTATTTTCTTTAGTAGCTAGTGTGTATGCATAGATATGTGCATATATGTACAGGAATATACAAGATATAAATATATACTATATTACTTAGTACTTCTGTGCCTTCCTTGTCCTAGATCTGTTTTGTAAGGAATATTGAACTTTCCACTCTGCACATTTGAATTTTATGAGCATTTGTCATGTGTTTCAGACAAATTCCTCTTCATCAGTCTCTATTAAGAATTTGGTATCAAGGGCTAGAGAGATGGCTCTACAGTTAAGAGCACTGGCTGCTCTTCTAGGGAACCTGGGTCCAATCTCCAGAACTTGAATGATAGTATATATGTACTCCATCCCATGGGACCTGATGTCCTTACCTGGCCTCCAAAGGCACCATGTATACACATGATGCACAGATAAATATGCAGACAGAAGATTAATAGTATTTTCTAACAAGGAGGAGTTGCTGATTCTATTTGTATCTGTTTTTAACCCTTTTGAAGACCCACGTTGATATCCAGCTAAGTATCCAGCTAATTGCATACTATTTTTACAAAGTGCTGATGGGATTGTGTAAACCACAAAAGCTAAATACAACATAAAGAAGAAAAAGAAAGGCCCAGAGAAGGTAGCATTTTGAAATATCATCGCTGTGAAGCCAGACAAAACACTCATTATCATCTTTTTTAGTCCATTCATCTATCTTCTGTCTCCTTAATACCATAGAAATAATAAAAATAAACCACCATACAAATAATAACAACTGATATAACTGATCTACTTATCTGCTTTTTTTTTCTATCAAAAAGCATGCCAATCACCATGTAACATTTCAAAAACAAGTCATGAGCAGGAATTTCCACTTCTCCTAGCCTCACCCTTACGACTGCCCCAAGTATCCCCCACTTATTCCCACCCTGTGCTCTTCCCTGGCATACACACATACTTTGTCTTGACTTTGTGCTGAGCTCTGAAGCATTAGGCTCCCTATGAGGAACCGTAGGGCTTCTAATCAATGTCAATACGATTGTTCATCTAATTATCAGTACCACAGCCCTGATCAGGGAGAGACCATGGGTTACCCAGCAGCACTGGTCATTGTTTCAGTCCTCTTTGCAGCAGCAGCATTTGGAGCCCAGGAGCATCAGAACAGCTGTAGAGCATCAGGCTAGAAGCGTATCCAGACAGCCTTATACACTGAGGTTGTTTTCCCGAGACAATGCAAGGATCTTATAGTCAATCTTATCCAGGACAGAAAGGTACCTACATGAGTTAATGAAAGACAACATACACAAAAGAAATTTGCAAATGTTGATGAATTCCAGAGATATAAATGCTCCACAATAAAATGAGGCTTGTTTAATTTTGCTATTAATCTTCTTAAGAGCTGTAGGAAGGGACATTTGAATTCTTTGCTTTTCTTGCATTTTAAAAGTAAAGAGTACCACGTCCTTTAAATAGAGGAAGCACTCCTTTGCTACCTTCATTCTATGTATTTTGTGTCTGTGGGTGGCAAAATGTACGTTCTTACTGATAAAAACAATCTCATATGTATGTGTGCAGTCTCAAGACTGGGAAAAACAAATAATGAAGAGATACAAACTTTTCCTGAAAAAGGATGTAGTTTAGTAGTTGTAGAAGTAGCTTGAAAAACAATGTATGTTCTAAGAATATGTTAATAGTGTAGAGATGTGAGCAGCTATGGGCTTCTACATAGAGACAGGATGCAAGCCTGAAAACACACACATGAATCTACAAATATGTTGAATATTTTATCTAATTATTTATGCATATGTAGCATTATTTTATTCATCAGAAAGTGGATAAATGAAAAAGGAAGGTGAATCTAGGGTGAGACGGTAAGGGTCATAGGCAAAATGATGTCCTGAGTACAATAATCTTACAAAGGAAAACAAATGAAACCAGGTTGAATGTAAATGGAACATCTATAACAAATTATGACATTGATATGCTTACAGAAAAGCGATGACAAGACCCTGGGACCAGAACCACACCCCCCCCCAAAAAAAAGAAAGAAAGAAATTTAGCTTCTCAAAAATGCCACCACCTAGCTTGAATTCATTTGTCAAGGCTCTTTTTATTTTTATTTTACAGCATTTTTAACTGTCTCATCTCATGGGGGGGGGGGTCACAAGATTGTGCATTGGCAGTAACTCCAGCACATTTCCCTAAACCACACTCTTTACTACTGCAGAAAGGAGAGGGAGTTGCTGGATTCTTATCAGTCTTCAAATCTGAATGCTTTCTAGCTTTCCCCACATTGGCTTTGAGCATGTGAAACTTGTCCTGGTAGGTGTATGAGCCTCTAAGACAGACTCTGAAAAGTACAGAAGAAAAAAAAAATCCAATGAACCAACGCATGTGATCTGTTGATTAAAACATGTTGATTAAAACATTGGTGGTTCCACATTAAAGGTACATATTTGTGTTAGCAGTAGATAAAATAAAATGTAATCTTTAATTTAACACAGTATCTGAACTGAGTGAGAGAAATTAGCTACAAGAGTTAAAGTTTATAAATTAGCTTCACTGGAGCTACACAAAATTTCCAAGTGAAACAGTCTGTTGATTATGTATCTATCATTCTGAAACAGACATACTCCATGCTTTTGAAACCATTAAGGCAGCCCTGAATACACTTGTTGCTGTTTCATTAAGGGCTTGATGATATAACTTGGTCTGTGATTTCAATTTGTTCAGCTGTTCATATTAAAGGAAGCTAATGTCTTTCTATGTTTAAATTATGTCTTGTGTTCTTAAAATAACACACTGAATATCTATGGACATTTTTTGCCTGGGATACCCAATGCATTCCTGCACATTCATGAAAACATTTATGAAACACCTACTAAGTTCCAAGTACTATTCTAGATCCTGAGCATGTAACGAGAAATAAAGCAATGATTCTTGAGTCTGTAAGTTTTTATTCTACTCCATCAATACCTATGACAAACAAAACAAAAAAAAAGTGTAGAGAAAATTGGGATGATAAGAATGCCAAGGAGAAAAATAAATTAAGGTCTGGATATAGGAGCATACAAGCTTCGAGTAAAAGAAAAAGTTGGAAAATTAGTTGAAATTAGGGAAGAGCACACTATGGTGACATGTCAAGACCTGAAGGAATTGAGGGAGGGAGTCATCAGTTATCCAAAGGGACAGATGAGAGAGGAAATAGCAAGTGCAGGGACCCCAAGGCAGGAGTGTCTTCCAACAGTTGCAGTAAGGAAGCCTGAATGGAAGGGATGGCTAGGAGAGTAGAGTAAATAAGATTAAGGCCTAAGAGGTACAGACCATCTAGGCCCATGGCAGCCCCTGGTAGGAACCTTGGCTTTTAATCTATATGAGATATAAATAGTTAAAGGGTTTAGATAAAAGAGAAATACATTCAGATTGTCTCTTAGTCATTTGAACTAGAGTTCAGTCTAAGAACTAGCTAGCTTGAACTTTTTTTAATCCAATTTTGTTATTGTTTAAATTTATTTTATTATTTTGTAAATTTTTTAAATGTAAAGTCTAACTACACAATTTTCTTCCTTCCTGTTCTCCTTTCAACTCCTCCTATATTCCCCCTTATCACTCCTTCTCATATCCATTGCCACTTTTTCTTTAATTATTATTAAATAAATATTGGTTCAAGTAACCTCTCAGAAGAGGGGATAGAAAGACTGTACAAGCTAGGGGAACAAGAAGTCTGCTGTGGGACTGTGTCTTCTAGAAATAACATGGAAACCATATCTATGATACCTCAACAACATGGCTACCTAAACAAGACCTAAACAATGAAAACACCAATAGATGCTAACATGGAAGAAGATCTTCTGGGGTCCCACCCCTAGACAACTAATTATAGGTAACTAATGACTGGAGGGAGGGAGAATTAGTCTTCTCCAGTGAGGTCCTTTACTTGCTCATCCAATGCCCATGGTAAGCCTTGAAATTATATACATAGAAGCAACATTAATTAATTAATTAATTAATTGTGTATGTTTGTCTGTATGTATGTATGTGTGTATGTGTGTGTTTGTTTGTGTGTGTGTGTGTGTGTGTGTGTGTGTGTTTGTGTGTTAGTGTATGCCACATATGTACAGGAGGACAAAGAAGAGCTTCAGATATCTGAGAATTGTAGTTACTAGGGATTTTGAGCTAGCTGCCCATTATAGATTCTGGAAACTTGGGTCCTCTGAAAGAGCAGAAAGTGTGTTTAAACCACCGAGCTGTCTTCCCAGCCCCTATTTATTTTTTTTAATTTATGCTTTTATTCATGTATATGTGTTTATGCACATGCCATGTATGGGGGTGCCCACTGAGGTCACGCCTATACACAAATTGGATGTTCTGAGTATGAGAAGAGGCAACAGTTAAAATGGAGAAATCTCTCTCTCTCTCTCTCTCTCTCTCTCTCTCTCTCTCTCTCTCACTCACTCTCTTTTCTCTCTTCAACACTGAACTGATACACATGTTTCATTGACAACACCTCTCACTACCCGCTTCATAGTTCCACACTTGCAAACAAAGCCAAGTGACAGGATGCGCTATTAAGTCCCCACTCAGATTCTACTAAATCTATTTGAAATCAAAATAAACATTTTAGTAAGAGAACACAGAAGTGAAAATCACACCCCTCTCTACCCCACAACCCATCCTAAACATGGAAGTGTTTTTGCAAATCTCTTTAGTTTCTGGATCCACATGTGTTCTGTATTATCACCAGCTCCTTGGCAAATAGGAGCATATTGCTTGTGCATGAGAGAATTTTAACTTTCCGGCTTGCCTTTCACCCAGGAGTCACATGACCATGAAACAGAATAGAATACATAATTGTTATTATTCACCTGCTATAAACTGTTGCTGTCTCCGACAAGTAGTTGCAGAAGACAGGACCCAGAGAACTTGAAAGTAAATTCTTCTCCTTCTCTGATATCGTGGAATGTACAGCTATGGGTTGCAGACCCAGGGTGCTATGCCAAGTTCAAAAGCAAAACAAATGCCGGAGTCATGATTAATACATGATTCCTCTGCTCTCTTGGAACTGCTCATTTGAAGATGAAGGGGTCTCCCACTTAGGAAACGACTAGTTTTCTAAATTCCTCTTTCAGTCCACAGCTTGGAGCTGTAAACATGTTTTCCTTGAGAAACAATGTGATTGATGGAGTCTAAATACCTGGGAAACTCCTAAGTCCCAGCCCAAAGCACGATTGAATGACAGCCAAAGTGAGGCATCTCAGGGCAGTAGGTCAAAAGAAGAGCAGACTGGGGAGATTGAGGAAGTGGAAGCAGCTTTCTTCTCATTATTGTTGAGAGAGACCCAACCATCATCTTGAAATCAGTGGTTGCTTCTGGTACCTTCCCCAGCTCTTCCATTAATATTTCTTTTCTTTTAATCAGAAGTACTGGTTCCAAGTGCCCAGAGACCTAAGGTTTGCTATCACGCGATACTTCAGCCTCTCTCTCAGTAAAATGACTCATATGTGACATGACTCACCTCACTTCTACTCTAAGTAACCCCCATTCCCACCCCCAGCTTCAGAACATCTAGTTCTGACGTAATTTGGGAAAGCAAGTGATCAAATTATTTCCTCCTGATAAGCAAGTGACTTAAACAACAGAAAATATCAACTCTAGAAAAAGTGCTTCATTCATGCAAAAAAAAATTGTTATAATTTTGTCTGTATGATGGCATGAAGTAAAACAAATAAATACAAATGATAGCAGAGAATAGGAAAAGGGACCCCATCAGAAAGTTTCCACATAAATTAATTTTAATAAAACATATGTCTTCCTCAGCCTCTCTCTCTGTCTCTGAGTGTATATGTGTGTATGTGTGTTTGTGAATGTGTGTGTGTGTTTGTGAATGTGTGTGTGTGTGTGTATGTGTGTGTGTATGTGTGTTGTATAGGCCTAAGTGTATGTGCAGGTGATATGACAAAGGAAGGTGTTGAGTGCTCTTTTCTATTATTCTCTTCCTATTCCTTCGAGGCATGATCTCTCCCTCAACCTTGAGTTTTCACATTTTTTTTTTCAGCCAGGCTGGCAGTTTGTGAGCTCCTGCAATCCTTCTATCTCCACCCCACCCAATGTTGGGGTCACAGGAGGGAGCAGTCAGGGTTGTCATGTGCGTTGTAGGACCAGAGCTCCAGTCCTCATGCTTCTGCAGCAGGTACCCTTACCCAGTGAACCCATTTCTCTCTGATTTTGAGCTCATTTTGGGTATTAAGTTTTCAAAAAGATTGAAGAGAAATGGCAATGTCTTTGTACTAGACAGGTTTCAATTGGTTTGGGGATTTGGAGGGAGAATAATAATAGTAGAGAAGTTGGTATCAATGTAAGTTTTGTTTTTCAAAATCAATGCCGGAAGTCTAAGACCCATTTATGATCATTTACATTCATTTTACTCTCTTGCTACCTTTCATCAGCTTGGCTAAAATAAGTTGTTTTAAAGGCAACTTATTGTTATTGTCATAAAAGAAAACATTACAATAACTTATAGAAAGAGTATAAAGCTTTTTGCCAGTCTTTTATCATGTCTTGGTGACTGCAAGCTAGTGATTTTATGACATTTTTCTTTCTAAGGAGAATATTACCTTTCAGTTTAGAAATGAATAGTAAGCCCGGAAAGTTTTAGTTCTATGGAGATAAATAAGAACTGTGCCTGCCATGAAAAGCTAGGATAGTTACTGCTTCGGAAAACAGTTATCTGAGCCACTGCCATAAAACAAGCCTAGAAGAATTCCAAAGGATAGTTGATTTATAGAACTCTGTGGCATAGTTTACATTCCACAGCCTCCAAGCATACTTTTGCATTGAAACCCGCCTATAACTTCTCCTTGTCTTCTTCTCTATATCCCTATGTCTAGTCGCAAACCTTGTCTTAAACTCACCAGATGACTCCATTGTAAGCCCAAAGGCCCTGCTACTGTGACAGTCCCTCAGTGGCTTCCAAGAAGAGCCCAGGATTCAGGGACATCTGTGGAAGCATTGTAGATGGGTTTCAAATCGGAACACTGGAATTTCATGTAAGAAACCTTCCCATCAATTTCCTAGGTACTTTGGCAGAAGTCACTAACAATTATATGTTAATGTTTATGCCTTAAAAATTTCCAAGTAATCATCTCTTTCTGAGGAGCGTGGTGGGGTTATACTTATTTGTATTTATTTCTTTTGCATTCACACTGTGTCTTTATTTTTCCTCCCTTAATTCCTGCTCCTATGAGTTTCCCCTCTGTGCCTCAGCTATATATTGTCTCAGAAAATCAATAAATCCTTTGCACATAATAATGCCCACCCATTCTACCTCACAGGGGTGCTGTGATGTGTAATTAATTAATGTGTGTAAAGAGCTGAGGGAGCATGCAATGCAAGCCACCCTATAAGTGAGAAGAATCATTATTAATAAGTGTTATTACCCAAATGCCTCTAGATGTCAGCAAAACATCTTTTAAAAACCGTAATTGGGCAGCAGGTTTGAGAAGCCTTGGACTATGCTGTCTCCCATGGATGGATGCTAGGGAGAATGCCATCCATGGTGATGCTGGAGCAGCCTGTCCTTGAAAACCTTTCAGTTTCAAATTATGAACTTTGAATAAAAGTGAGCATGAGAACAGAGCTGTTTGGGATGCTTTCAGAAATAAATGTGTGGCCCACGGGAGCGCTTTCTAGACAATCCACAAGGAAGGTCAGTCTTGTATTTCAAAATGGCATTTCATTGCCTCACTTACAAAGCAGTGGGTGGTGGTAGTGAACAGGCAGGATCAGGACACACACACACACACACACACACACACACACACACACATTTTCTCTAGATTTGAAACTGTGGATTCATCATGTGAAATCCGTGTGAGTGTAGATGTGCTGAATCCCACTAGCTTCCTTCCTTGATGGAAATGTGAGAACGAAGATGATGGTAATTTCCCACAAATTGTTTGATGACATGCCAGTCTTATTTTAAAAGCAAACATTTGGGTTTATAAGTGGTCAGTATTGACGCTTGTCAATAACAAGACCAGATGTTTCCTCTTTCCGTTTTCTTCTTATCCATCACTTGCTCCAGAGAGAAAGAAAGATGAGATCTAGATACAGGAGAAAAAAGATGAGCCAAGGAGAAAGAGCAGAGACTGCTCGGGGTACTGGATGCTTCACCGCAGTTAAGCACAAAGGAAGTAAAACAACTCCATTAAGAAAGAACACACCAGTAAAATTATTTTAATTAAGTTCAACACAACTTGATTTCGTTGCTGGATGCTAAAGCAACCTAGCTTTCCAAGTACTTTTCAGGGAGATAAAAGTTTGGTTTCAAAATTTCCCATAATGAATAAAAAAAGTTTCCTCACAGTTTATTTAAAGGAAGCATAATAAGTTGTGCAATGAGTTTTTTATCTTTTGGTCTCCAACAGACTTTGTATCCTGAAGAGGTTGGAATTTTCCCCTATGTTAAGAAAAAATTAAAGCAAGCTTTTCCAATACTCTATAAGCAGTCTTCTGACGCTCAGCTATTGCGTATGACTTTGTAAAGGTGTTCTAGGAAGTGATAAGGTAAAAGGAAGCCATGAGGTCGCTTTCAGTTTCAACTGAAAACAATCATTAGGTGATTTCCTTTGAAAAAGGAAGAACTTAAATATTTGTAAATAAGGTAGAGTTTGTATGCTGGCTGATAGATGCTACAATGAGTTTTGGCAATCCAACAAGGAAAAAAATCATGGTAATTTTAACTATCACATACTTTTAAATCATTTTTCCTCTTAGGAAGCAGGGTATAATTTATATAAGCAGTAAGCATAAAACACTGGCATTTGTATGTTAATGAAGAGATTATATAGATGTTATTTAAAATCTATATAAGTAATTCATACAATATGATGTTCATTATTAAATTAATATTTTAATTGCTTTGAAATATGAATGCATTTAATCTTTCTAATTTTCTCATGTAATGGACAGTATTAGCATTCTCACTTTACAGGTTAAGAAATAAGTTCATAGAATGTAGGGTAAGTTCGTTCCTCACTGTTATAGAGGCAGAAAAATACATGCCGAGAAACGTGGTGGAACTGATCGTGGATTTAAATCAGGGATGTCCAGTGTGCCTGGAACCCTCCTAGCATCATGCAGTGCTTGTTGTCTGAGAAGGTTGCTCAGACTTCCATGAGGAAGTCCCTCAGTCAGTTCTTAGATGTCCTCTTTTCTGAGCCCCACCACCCCAGAACTGATATGGGAAGCAGTAAGGATATTAATGTCTGTTAGCTTGCTTGTTTGTAGGGAATAAACACTCCTACATCCAGGAGCTTCAGAGATTCTGAGTGGGCAAAAGCTCCAGATAGCCTCTCTTGCCTTGTCCCTTTAGGGACACAACAGATAAAAAGCCTTTAACATGACTCTTTCAGTGTAAAGTACAAGAATTAAAACTAAGACATTATCTTTTCAGATGCTCATCCTGAGGACTGAGGAGATGGATCAGTGGGTAAGAGAACCAAGCCTGAGGTTCAAGCTACAGAACCCACACAGTAGAAGGAGAAAACTGACTCCCACAAGTGTCCTCTGACCTCCAAATATGCACTTTGGTATGTGTATGTACAGAGAGAGAGAGAGAGAGAGAGAGAGAGAGAGAGAGAGAGAGAGAGAGAGAGAGAGAGAGAATACATAAATATTAAAAGAATACTGAGGGCTGGTGAAATGATTCACTCAAAGTGTATAAAGACCTAAGTTGGATCCCCAAAACTCATGTAGAAAAAAGCTAAGCATGCTGACATGTGCTTGTAATTCTACCAGCTAGTCCCTAGCCTCCCTGCTGAGTTTCAAGTTCACTGGAAAACCATATCTTAAAAAAAAAAAAGAAAGAAAGAAAGAAAAGAAATAGGATGGGGCCTGAAGAACAACTCTTAAGGCTGTCCTTTGCCTTTCATAAGTGAGCACACACATGCAATTTTGATAGTGGAAAACTGTTACTTTTTCTATATTTTAATATAACTGCTATGCACAAAATCCAAATTCAACGTATTTTTAATGATTGTTTTACATTTGCTTTTTTCTTAAATTGTTTATGTTTATGCCTATTTGTCTATGTGTACACTACACATGTACAAGTGTCCATGAAGGCCAGAAGAGGGCACCAGATTTCTTGGTACTGGAGTTACAGGTGGTTAGGCCACACAGTGTGACCTGGAGCCTTTGTGAGAGCAACAGGTAACCATTGAGCCGCCTCTTGTGCCCCCAAATTCAACTTATTTTTCAAAAATTATTGTGCATAGATTACATTATTTCTAAATAATAAATTAAACTGAGTATATTTGTTAAGTGAGATGGAGTAAATGTTTCATATATTGCAACATACCACGGTAAATGTTATTTTAGGGTGTATTTCAGGAGAATTTCTACTTTTTACTATAACAAGATTGTATTTGAAAATGTGTCTCATCCTCTATAAACCGAAATCTATGTGGTAAGTTATAAATTAGTCACAGTTATAGAATTGTCCTGATTACATGTTTCACGGCTTAACATACTCTACAATGTAATTACATAGTAACAAAGAAGCCAGATTCTGAAGTAACAGAACCTTGAGAGCCTCTCTCTGGCTGCCATTGCACTCCATGACATCATCGTGTTTTCGGTTTCTGCCCATCGGGTGAGTTCAGAATATTTACTGCAGGTCATCTGGTTTATTCCAGTGAAAAAGAAAACGACTTAGACTCTGAGCATTTTCTCTAACTTTACCTCATAAGTCTGTGGTTATGGAGGGAGGGAGACGTTTTTAAATACCTTCTTTGATCTACAGTCCTTGCTCAGATCCTGCTCATTTTCCCTTTCCCAATTACACCCCCACACCCCGGCCATCTCTGACTACATCAGCCTCCTTGATCTTGGAAGGATCTGCTGTGCCTTAGTCACCTGGAGCTTCTCATTGCTCTACAGTTCTGTGGCTGTCCTCCTCCAGGGATCCTCTTAGCTGTGCTTTTAAAGCCAAGGACCTACCTGGCTGCTGGGCCACCTGCCTTAGCTAAAATCTGGTTTTATTCTTTACTTTTCTGTTAGGGTCTGGTACTTCGGTGCTGGAGGTGGTCTCAACTTATTTTGCCCTGCAGACTAGATAGCCTTCCTTAACCTCCCTTTATGCACCCTGGGTTTTGTACCTTGAACAAACAACAGAAACATCACAGAAACAGTAGCAGCACAGAGGCTCTTTCCATCCAGTGTCTCTTACTCTCTTCTCTGGGAACCAACAGGAAACAAAAGGGCAGCTGAGATGTCGGCAGGAAGCAAGACTGGAGGGCAGAGGTTTTCTCCTCATGGCCAGGGTTCATTAGAGTCTTCTTAACCTGCAGTACCTTAAGCACCGCTAGAGCCATGGAATCTCTTTAATTTCTCACCGTTTCACTTCCCTTCCTCCCATAAGTCTTCTTGTTCCTGATTTTATGCCAAGGGTTGTGCTCAGTGGCTGCATCAGCTAAAGGGGCAGTGGAAAGTTGGAGAGTAACTAATGACCCAACATTTCCTAGGAGAACTTGACAAAATAGCCCAAGGGACTGAGTTACCAACCTTCCTCTTTTCAGTCATTAGGCAAACCCTGCCCCCTACCAATTTTTGCAATTTGATTAAAAATAACTGATTATTTAGAACAGCATAAAAAGAAACCCCAAAGAGATTCTTAAAGGAAGGGGTGGTAGCTAGAGGTGGTGGAAAGCATGGAGCAAACACATGGATGCAAAAGGGTACAGTGTAACCCGTTCAGTGACCTCTCTCACAGCCGCCACGTCTCCCTCCCTCCCTCCTGTTCAAAATGGAGATACTCCATGGCACTTAATAGCAGCTCTGTAGATGTCTCTCCAGTAGGTGTAAGTATTGAGGGCAACAGCACCTCTTGTCACCAGCTGGGGATGGGGAGTGGCTGCCTCAGGGGAATCCGAGCCTAAAAAATCCACCACTGAGAAAAGGCAATAACAGAAGTGTGTTGCTGTCGAACCTGCCATATAAATGAAACAATCAAACAAGACAACAAAGGAAACGCCGGTAAGCACCAGAGGCAAAAGCAGTTGCTGTAATATATCTTGGCTTCGGTGACTATTTTTAGTGTCTTCTCACCCCTCCTTTGAAACAACAACAACAAAAACCCCTCTAATTTAGATTAACTGGGGAAAACATTAAATAATTCAAAAGCGGCAGAGGCAGAGAGGTGAGTAACAGGGAGACAGAGGGTAGCATACATCTGAATGAAATAAAATAAAGTGATTCCTTGCAACCTGGCTGAGTGTAGTTGTAATCAATGAACACGGGAGGTTATTTTAGAATGGAAAGAGAAGCTATTTCCGTATTCAACCAAGAATTATTTTTTAGTTCATCGAAGATAATCTGCCTTTTCTTTCTTCCTGCTCATTTATCTGGACTCAAATACATGATACCTACTCAGAGAAGAGATGTTCATGAATGGAAAGAAGAAGAGAATAATAATTTACCTCAGTCATTATTATTGGCTAACAAGTATACTCTCTTTCTGGACAAGGTCCTTTAAGTACTATACATGATGAACCAACAGATTCAGAAATGCTTCCCAGAGTCTTTCTAGGACAATTGTCTGTAAACATTACCAAACTGCTTATTAACAATGCGCTCTGTGTACTTTTAATAGTACTTGATTTAGCATCCTATCAGTGGGCAAGAATTCTCAAACTGAAATCCTTAGGTCTCTCTCAAGAAAGATTTAATTGCTTCAACCACAAATCCATATCACTGCACATTCATCTTTTAGAGATATGCTGAAAATGATCTTGCTAAAGTAATTCACATCTGAGAATAAGTCGTGCAAGGTGGAACTACCTAGTTCAAGATGCACAAAAAGAAGAGAGTGACAGGTCGACATTTACTCCTTCCCATGACTACCACTGTAGTATTTTATTCTGTCCATTCAAACCTTGAACACTTTAAAGGAGTTTATCATCATTCACACAGCCATGCCAGTATGTACCCTAACAATTACCAAGATTCCTGAGAGAATTTTTACCATTGCACTTGACCCTAATTAGCCACAAGGTCTAGAAGTGGTATGTGTGTGTCTCTGTGTGTGTGTGTATGTGCGCATATATGTGTATGCGTGGATGGGTGTGCATGTGCATGTGCCTAATATACAGACACAAAGACTGGTGACTGGTAAGTACAGAATCATGCCCTAGTGCTGTGCTGGGTGTAGTAAATGATGGGAACACTGAGGCAAGGGCAAAGTCAGCTAGAAAGTGAAGAGAAAGGGCTTGTATTAGAAGGAGTCAGGACCAAGTTAAACTCACACTTGGTTGAAAAATTCTCCTTTCTAGTCTTGAGAGTATGATTGTCAGTTCCTATTAATGCTACCCTATCAAACTTCATGCATTTATGGTGCAGTGGGATTCTATTTGGATACTGTATTAGAGAGAACAATTGACTGACTGGTGAGTGATTTGCCCCAATCAGGACATCTATGTCACGCACTCTGAGGCCTGCGTAAAACCACAGAAGAGAGGGTGGAAGATTTGTGAGCTGGGGAGGAGTGAGTATGGCATATTCAATGCAATCATGAACACGTCGAGGCTGTGAGTACTTTCATGGGACCTGCAAAGGGGGGGTGGGATGTGAAGGTAGAATGGTGACAAGTTGTGAAGAAGGGGTCTGGGGAAGTGATAGGGCAATGAGAGAGGGTGGTGGAGGATGAATATGATCACAACATATTATACACACACTGTCAAAATATAAAAGAAGAAGTAACACACACACACAATATCAGCTCAGGTAGACTTTGAACACTTCTTCATAGGACACTATATGAAAGATAATCCTAGCAACTGGCCCGTGACCAAAGGGAGATTGGGAAGTTGAGAGTTATAACTATAGCAGTGTCTGGATTGGATATTCACCAACCTGCAGAAGTGAAGAGAGATGCTCAAGACATGTTCAGTGTTACGGGGAACACACCCACCACTTCAGTTATCTGTCCGGCAGTCTTCTGGCATCTCATGTAGGTTCCGATCCAGAAGAGCTGGAAGCACAGAGCTGGGAGCTTAGATTCTGCATTTCCAAAAGCATCCTCCAGAACACCAGGCTGGTGCTCCGTGGACCAAATCCCGAGTGGCAAAACTCAAATAGCTTATAAAGAGAGTCTCCTGCCTTGTTCTTCAAGTTCCATGGACATCTGAACCACCCACACATCAAGCATATCACTCAGTTTACAGGTTCATCCTTCCTACCTTTCTCTGATTAAAGCCTGCTAAATCTGTGAAGCCCAGTTTACATAATCTAGTGGCAGAACGGATGATGACTTTTGCCTAGGAGAGGTCTGGATCATGTGACCACTAGCTTCAGACACCAAGGAAGAACTTATCTTTCTGTCTGTTAATGAGGCAAGAGGATTTTATGGCTACATGCCCTTCACACCAAATAAAAAAGTTTCTAGGCACCTTTAAGGTGAGCTAGGACAGAGTCTGCTCTCATGACCTACATTTGGGAGCAAGTTGAGCCAGCAGCGGACACCCAGTCCTCCCGAGCATTTCCTCTCCATTGTGTCTACCCATAGCCTGGTTTTCATTCTGGGATCTCACAGAGCTGAGCAGTGTGCTCCAGGGTGCCCTTCATGTTTTGACAGAAGCCCTTTGAAATGATGTTAGTGCTGGTTAATGGTCTGTAAATGTGTCAGAATGATGCCACCCAGTGCCATGGACGCCATCTCCCCTTGTGAAGTCACACTGGCTGCACCACAGCAAGCCAGAATATAATTAGTGTTAATTTGGTTCTTCGCAGAATGACGACTGCACAGCATTCAAGGTCTCTCTCTACTCTGCTCATCTGGGAGATTTGAGGAGGGGGAAATATTGGGATGGTGAGGCAGAAACATAACAGAAGAGATTTCACTTTTGGCTCCATTTCACGCTCATGTCCTTAACGAAGACAAATTTTATGTTAATAGAGTGTAAGACATGTATTTTTTTATTTTCGAGCATTTTGATTTTTCCCAACTTTTTAGAAGTCTGGAAAGAATCTCAGGACAGATTCGTTCCTCACAAGAGCCCCATAAGCCAGCAATTCATCTCTAAATTCTCGGTTAAACCTCTGTTTTTGCCTCTGCTCAAAGAGGGAAGTGGCTGTGGTTGACCCAATGCTATGTTCATAGCATTTTCCAAATGGTTTATGAGAAAGACAAGTTAAATTCTGCAGTAGGCATTCTTTAGTGTGCTTAATGCAAATGAGCACATGTACATAACTCGGGTGAATTTGCTGGCCAGCTGCTCTAGCTAATCAAGTTTAATGGGAGAACTGGTCCAAATAGTAAGGTGGAGAGCCATAGAGGAAGGCACTTGACACTCACTCTGGCTTCCACACACATGAGTCCGTGTACACCACACATTGTCCATATGTGGCTTTCCCCTTATCCTGCCTCCTTTGATTCCTACTGGGTCTACCTTACATTTCCACCAAGAATCCTTCATATTTTTTGGTAAAAATCTCATCTTACGAAAGCTTCGTCGATTTCCTTTCATGAATCCGCTCAACCCCTGCCAGTGTCTTTGGTGATGCTCCAAGGCATTTCCATCTGATGTTTTCTACACAAAGTCACAATTACTTATTTGTCTTTTACCACACCAGGCAAGGAGTTTCTGAAAAAAAAATTAAAGTGTTTTTATTGTCACATTTCCAGTTGTAGTCTAGCACAGTGTCACTCAATCAGTGTTTACGAAGTCAAATGTTCTCCCTTGTTCTGAACTGGATTTTTCTTTCTTAACACGTAGAGTGGTTCCTTTGGATTTATATTATTCTTTGGATTATATATTCTTACCAGGTCCATGAGCATTCTCTTAGAGCTCCAGCCTCAAGTCCTAGGATTCCCAGCAACAAGAAGAGGTATAGGGCCAAGCAATAGAGAACCTTGATACATTAAGTGGTATCATTTTAGTTGTGTTTAGTTTTCATCTTTCTGCATGGTATGGGCTGGATCCTCCACTCATGGTGACGATAAACCCTCGGAGAAGCCAAGAGTGTTGTGGTGATTAGGAATTTATCAGTCTGTTAACAACAGTTAACAGAACCCACTGGGTTGTAGATCACTGTGTATCTAATGCAGCAGCAGTTCTTTTGGAGTTTGGCTTAATTAGTTTCATCTTTATGAACAAATAAAATCCTTAAGAATTCTTACAAGCTGGTTATTCTATTCTACTCTTGTCTTCCAAGTGAACTCATGAGACATACCGATACAAACTATGCTACATTTAAAGACAGTGACTGTGACTTGAACACAAATACTTCTGTAACACCTGTCTGCGGTCTTCTTGGAAACCCACTGGTAGTAGGCAGTGTTCACACACTATTATCCATCACAGATTAACTTATCTATTTTAATACCATAGAGCTCAGTCAAAAAAATTAATTACTGTAATAGTGAGGATTCCTAATTGGCTGTGTTATGAAAAGAACCTGGAATTCAGTAAACAATAGCAAGCCCCACCTCCCACAGAGTTGTGCTGTGTGCAGCTGGTAGCCCTTGACAGTCACTCTGCATCACCCATGGAACGGGAAAGATGTGAATCCAAGCCCCATATTCAGAAGCCTGGACTTAAAGTTTTAGATTGTTATCAATGATCATCTAAAAAGAAGGAAGATATAAAATATCACTCTCTAGAAGGTGTTCTAACCAGAAATATACACGAGTCAAAATCTATCTCCACAGCTTCTGGCTTTCAGTTTCCTCTTTAGATGGCCTTTCCCCACAACATTGCTATTACTATCATATTGTATATACCTTGCCTTTTAGTTCTTTTTAATTCTCACCTCACTTAGTTGTTTTTGGAATATGGGATCTATGGAATTGTAGACTAACAAGTATACATACAGTGATTCCTCTTTATCCTTCTGAATTGCTATTAGCTCTTAATGGTGTATTATTAAATCTGTCAAGAAGATACCCTGAGTATTGTGGAATATTTGTTTAACTATGCAAAGGTGTGTTTCATTTTTTTTAACTATGTAAAGGTGTGTTGCATTTGTTTAGTTATGTAAAGATGTGTTTCTGCTTTACTTTGCCTGCCTACTGCACCTAATTGGTCTAATAAAAAGCTGAATGGCCAATAGTGAAGGAGGAGGTATAGGTGGAACTTCCAGGCAGGAAGAGTAAGTAGGAGGAGGAATTTAGGCTTAGGGAAAAGAAAGAAGAGGAGACAGGAGATGGCAGGGAGACACCAGGGGCAGCCAGACAGACACAGAGGAAGCAGGAAAGTAGTATACACAGAATGAAAAAAAAGGTAAAAAGCCCTGAGACAAATGTAGTTGAATAGAGCCTGGCACAAGCCTAAGCTAAGTCTGAGCACTGAGCATTCATAATTAATAATAAGTCACTTTATTAATAAGTGTCTTTATTTGGGAGCTGGTTGGTAGCCCAAAGAAAATGTCAATTCCACCTGAGTTCTTAGCAATACAGCGAGAGACTAATAAGAAATCTTGGAAAGTTGTTTGTCAAATGATCAAAAGATTACCCACTCATCAGTATGAAAATCAACAAGAGATATATTACTGGAGGTGAGGGATGTACTATTGATAACTAACAAGAAATACAAGCTTCAGAGAAAGTGTTGTAAGGAATGTTCTCATGCTGCAGTTCTGTGTAACATTTATTGGGTGCAAGTCATAAACAGGTTCTGGGTCCTGAATTATCAAAAATTGGTTTGCCATGGGACCTGTGTTTAGAGAGTTAATACTGACTGTTAATTGGCAAATACTGCATGGTTACCAAACATTGCCTTTTCGAGGTATGGAGTCAGCTATCATGTTCATAGCTTTCCTCAATAAATATGTAATTGTTTATCAAATACAACCCTAAAAGTTTATAGTACAGTCTTAGGCACAACAAAAACTCGTCTTAAAACTCTGGAAACTGTGTTTTTAGGAATTACGGGACATTGTTGGGTGATGGTGGCGCACAACTTTAATCCCAGCACTCAGGAGGCAGAGCCAGGCAGGTCTCTGTGAGTTCGAGGCCAGCCTGGTCTACAGAGCAAGATCCAGGACAGGCACCAAAACAACACAGAGAGAAACCCTGTCTCAAAAAATCAAAAAAAAAAGGAATTATGGGACATGGACTATTAAGGTAGGGACTCATTTATATTCTTGTCACAGAATCTTCCAGACCTTCTCCATCATTATCAGCTAGTTTCAGAGAATGAATCTCCAGATTCCTCCTAAATCTTAATAGCCAATTATTTTCCTAAACTCAATGACAATCACTTACACGATCAATCATCTATCTTTCAGGAATATCCTATCTTTTTAATTTAGGCTAGGAAGAAAATTCACACGTAATGGACACAGTTTGAGACTCTTTTTTAATTTTTTTTTTTGAGACAAGAGTCTCACATAGTACTGAAAGCACTCCATCCCAGAGGCTGATCCTGAGCTTCAGATCTCTCTTCCTTTACTCGCCATCACTGTGATGGCACACATACACTAGCATGCCCAAATGACAAGCCTTTTTTTTTTTCAGTGAATTAACTTAATTAGCTAATTAATTTCATTCAGGGAATTCAACCTGACCATTACATCTGACTATTATGGGAACTAGATTCTGGTAGTACATTGTAGCTTAGTAGAAAGTGCTTGACTATTGAGTGTTAGGTTGTGGGTTTGATTCCCAGCCCTCTAAATTAAAAGATTGGAAGAAAGATGTGCATCTAATTCCTTCCTAAGTGTTCTCTGATAATCATGTGAGTTGTGGAGTATAGTCATTACTTCCTCTAAAACTCTTTCCAGCAATTGCCACAAACATTCTAGCCCCAGAAACACCAAAATAATGAGATTCCAGGTTAGTCGAAGGAAAACGGGCTTGTGGAACCCAGCTGTTCACCCTTCTCTGGCTTTGTGAACTGAACCTAATGTTACATTAATTTCCCAAGTTTTCCATTTCCATATGTGAAAATCATAAGAAATAATAAAGAAAAATAATGTCAATGACATAATATTGGAGTGATAATCAGGTATCAGTGAAATACATTTCGCAATGGCTCACCCACTAAGCCATTTTCTAATAATGGAATTTCACCTCTTCTGCATTAAGAGTAAGTTCAAATGTGCACTGGATGGCTCATAACTTTTTTAAAGAAGGAATTGTTAGTCATTACTCTCTGACAGTTTCCAGAAATGGATTTTCTTAGCCTCTCACATTAACTATCATAGCTTCATGTACATGATGTGTTCTCAGTACTTATTTTGTCAATCAGGGCATGGATATAAAATGTATTTCAATATTAAGCCCTGTAAGGTGGAGACAGATCCAAACTAGAACATAACATGAACTGTTATGTTCAATCAGACTGTAGTAATCTCTAAGAAGTTACCTCCCATACCACAAATAATAATACATGAGTGGTCTGCCTTGCTGAGGTGTTGCTCTTGCACCCTGGAAATCGCAGGGAGTTAAAAGGGAAGGGGATCATAGCATTGCCATGGATAGGCAGGTGTTGGCTTTTGGGTCGCCTAGCTGAGCATTTGGGGCATGGGAGAAATAATGTTTTAAATTGTTTTAATCCACTAATAGAATTGTCGGGCTTCTACAAGCACCTGGTTTATTCCCAGAGTGACACTTAGAAGGCAAGTCACCCTGAATCACTGTCTCTTTCTCATTCATATAAGGGACTGTTGCTTCCTACAGCCATTGACAGAGCAAATGATGTTTTAAATGACACTGTAAGTTATCAACAGCCTTGCCATTGAGCTTTGCAGAGATTCTGCTCTGCAATTCCTAAGACTGTAGGGTGATTTTTTTTGTTTGTTTGTTTTCCCGAAACAGGGTTTCTCTGTGTAGTCTTGGCTGTGCTGGAACTTACTATGTAGACCAGGCTGGCCTCGAACTCACAGAGATTTGCCTGCCTCTGCCTTGCTGGGATTAAAGGTGTGTGCCACCACTGCATGGCTGTAGGGTGATTCATATTCAAGCATTTATGCATAGGTAGTCACAGTGCATATCCAGTACATAAGCACTAACCCAGAAATACTACATAAAAGCTCTATGTTCTATTAATGAAGAATTATCAACCTTGGCATCTGGATTCCCAGTCTTCAGAAAGCACTGGTATGTACTAGATGAGTGATCTTTAGCAATGGTATTCCCTCTGCCTCAGTTTCTTCAATCCTAAAAACCAGTGTCACAAAGCTGTTAAGTTCATAGGAATGCTGGGAACATTATTCAGAATGAAGCGTCTGAAGTAGGAAGCTCAGAGACCACTTGTTACCACATTCAGTCAAGGGTCTTGTCCACTCTGCGCTTGTTTTTATAGAATAGTTGTAGATGAATTTCTTAACAGTCTTATTAAACAAGAAACACAGAGCCAAATACAGAAGTATAAGCCATAGAGATCAAAGCAATAGCCACCAACTCAACTTAGCTTACCACCTTGACTTAGCTTCCCAAGAGAGCTTCTTCCTGTCTAACCTGCTGCACCTTTATTGCCTTCCTGTTCTGCATTCTCATTGGCTCTAAGCCCAGTCACATCACTTCCTCATCACTGCCTGTTTATACAGACCTCCAGGTCTCTATGGTTGGTATTGGGATTAAGGGTGAGTGTCACCACGCTTGGCTGTGTCCTTGACCACACAGAGACTCTGCCTGCCATGTGATCAGATTAAGGGCATGGGCTACCACCGCCTGACTTTTGTTTATGGCTCACTATGACCTCTGATCTCCAGGCAAACCTTATTTATTAACATACATATAAAATACCACATTTCAGCACAAATAAAATATCACCACAAATAGTAGTCTAAACTGACCTGAAAATAAATTAGACAAGAAGTCTACAAAATAAATGAAGCAAAGCATATGTGCAACAATTCTAATATCTCTGAAACCTCAACTTTTGTGCCCTTGATTTATTGTGACAGTTGTCAGAACATCCTCAACCAGGTGCTCAGGACACATAGTTATCATTCTTACAGCCACAAGCTCCAGAAGGAAGCTGCCCTCTAGCAGGTAGAAACTCCAGGGAGCTTTCCCATTCATAGACAAGAACCTTCAATTGCCTTGTGACCAATGGAAATTACTTTTATAAAATAGTGGACCAGATAACAGCAGAAAAATGGAAGCCCATCAAACTATTTGGAATATTCATCTGTTGCTGGAAAAGGTGAACTCAGTGAGCTCTTGTACTGAGCCGTGATATTGCTGACTTCTGGGAACATCCTGGAATTCCCCACCTCACACCCCCCCCCCCCCCGTTAGTTCCTTACATCAGAAAAACCTACAATCCACTCTCTCATAGGTAATGAATATTACCATCTTCAATTTTTTATTTTCTCTTTAGCTTGTTACATGGAGTGGCTCTAACAGAAATAGACTTTTTTTCCAGAAAGATTGAAAAATTAGTTAAATTTTTGCTGGGGATGTGAGCAAGGAATATTCCATTTGTCTTTCCAATTTTTTGAACTGCTGTGCTTGGAAAATCTAGAAAAAAATGTATTAGGTAGAAAACAAGCTACAAGTAAGTGTTCATTCAAAAGGAACCCAATGATTGACATATCATGGTTTCTACCATCCTCACATCTTCATCCTTCATTCATTCAAAAGGAACCCAATGATTCAAATATCATGGTTTCTACAATCCTCACATCTTCATGCTTCAATTTATGTAAATACACAGCAATTCTATACATTAATTAAGTAAAATTGAAATCAATTTTGTCCCTGAATCATCCAATGTCTATAGACTTTGTGAGCTATGATGCTGAACAGTTTTGTATATCTTTTTCACATTCCAAAACAGCTTGCGAGGCTGCTATGAGAATTAAATAAAGTAATCAATAGGAAGTTTCCTGCTGTGACAGATCTTCACCTAGAAAACTAGTCCATAACCTGTAGTGATTTTAAACACACAATGGGGACCTTCCATACACCTCTCTCTATTCAAAATAATCTCCACAGTCCAAACACTTAACTGAGCCTGCATCCCTGTAGGTTTTGCCACTGATATGGTGCAGAATAAGCAGATGCCTTCGCCTGCATTGGTTGACAGCAAACTCAGAGCAGGTCTCAGGAAACTTTCAAACAGAGACAGTGTTTGGAATGAATTGGGAGGGTGATATGTGAAGTGGTATTTGAGAAGAGCAGAGTATGAAGAAAGAACTGATGTGTGAAGGGACTACTGAAATAGAGGGCTACTACTGAAATAACAAAGTTAACCAACTCATCCCCCTCTCCTTTACTATCAATCAAAAGGATTTTATAGGGAGTCCAGTGAATGCCCTAACCAGAGCTGTAGCTGCTGAATTGTCTTCTCACCGTTGCCAAGCAGGTTTTCTGCACAGTCAGTAAAGATAGAGCTGAGCCTCTTGATCTATTTCAAAAGGTTCAATTATTCTTATCAGTACTGATTGTTTAAAAAAAAATCTAGGCAAAGACTCCCAATTGCTAAGACTAATGTCTGCCTCTCAGACCAGAAAGCACAGGAATAGAACATGAAGTTCTATAATTGGTCCAGCATTGGCCAATGAAGTTAGAGAAAAGAGATAATGAACAGTGATTGATATATTCACCAGGGTCACACTGTTAGGAAAGTCCACAAGACAGGGCTTCTGACTCCTGGCTTAAGCCTATGTGTTAGTTTTCAGGTGCAACTGTGGGTAGTTATAAAGACTTCATGTGTCAGGCCACCATGGAGGCATCCACTTTCCTCATCCCACCTTTGGGATGCAGTGGTCCAAACAAAAGCCTTCTTGATCAACTGTACTCTCAGGCATAGCTGCACCCCAGTTTAGGTGCCCTCAGAGGAATCTTTTTGGGGACTTTTGACATGGCACCTCAAGTATCTTTATTAACATCTCTACATGAGGATGGAGTAAGCCATGAATAAGACAGTTGGACCTAATGTTCAATACCTTCCACTCTTAGACCCTTCTCATGATTTCCCACTGGTTTTAATCCTCATGTTGGCACAGGTCCATACAAATGCAGGATCCTTCATTTTGGGGCTCCCTTGTCAAAGAAATTACACCCCCCTGGGCTGTGTTGATTCACCTGACCTTTCACTGGGGTGATCCCATCAGAGGACAATGGAATAGAAGACATTTTTCTCTTGGGCTTGGCCTCCAGCTTATATGGTACTAGTAGGTGATTAAAGGGTTCCCCTTATTTTCATTTTGGCTTTCTGTTTTAGTCAGAATCTTCCAACACCTGGCAACTCAGCCATCTCCAGCCCATCCGAGCTCCCAAAAGACTGATAGAGTGAGGAGGGTAGTCCTCCTCAGTACAATGGCATTCTAGAAGAATCAACAGAGTGAAGGGCTAAGAGGACACTCCTGGGCGGAGCAGAAACATCTCAGGCATTTTAGAGGGGTGTACTGGGTTGTTTGGCAGAATCTGAGGGTATCTTGGGGTCCTTCAGGAACGGGTCTCCAGAAATGTCAATGTGTCTTCTGGGGCCCCTCCTCAAATACATCTCAGGAAGCTTCTGGGTCTTCCTAGAAGGATCTAGCTGGTTGTGCATGAAAACGTGTTAGTTCCTAGGAAAATCTTCTGTACTTCCTTTGAGTGCCTGCCCCTTACCTGACCTCAGCTGCTGGGTCAGATGGAGACCTCACAGAGGGGCTTGGAGAAAGTTAAGAAAGCAGTTTCCTAGTGAGTGCTTTAGGCTTTCCGGCTGGCTGTGGGGCAGCTGTGGTCAGGGGAGGTCCTGTGAACAGAACAACTCTGAGAGCATCCAAGGCACCAATTAACACCCTGGAGTTCAGCAAGTCGTGCAAACTTCAGAGAGAGGTTGGCGGGAGTAAAAAAAAAATAAATAAATAAAAAAAAATTACGACAAAGAAAGAAGGGAAAAAGGAAAAGGCTCACCCTTTGGGATGTCTTTCCCCAACATTTCCAGACACCTTAGAGAGCATTTTTATCAGATCTCCACTGGAGGCAATTTTGCTAAAGTTAGCGAAGGAGCAAGAGGAAGCAAAAACATTTGGATTAGATCTTCCTGGGTGGATTTCCTTGGCTTCAATCTCAACAGTAATGTTTGAGGACTGACTCTGTGTTTGAAGACAGCTTACTTAGCTGCTGGGATGCAGAGTGAGGGATGAGACTGTTAGCTCAGAACAGCTCTCAAAGGATGGCACAGCTGAGAGCAGGCCCACTTCCTCTGAGAGTTTCCCTCTGCACGCTCCATACGGCATCTCTAAGTGCTGATTGAAGTCAAGTTAGCCGAAGCTGTTCAGGATGGGAGGGGATCCAAGAACCAGATGGTTGGACTTCTTAAGCAAGCCCTTCTGTATGCTTTCATAGCTCACAGGGACATTTATTAGGAGAAATAAACACTTTAATTCCAAAGAGTTAAGAATGGTAGGTTTATGGGCCCAATGTAAGCGTTTGCAACATTTATACTATTTTAACTAGACTAAGTTTCTCAAAGTATATGATGGGGGAAAACACAAATTTTTTTTAAAATATTACTTTTCTACTTCAGGTATTGTGCATATACACAGACAGGTAATTTTTAACCGAACAAATTGTAATCACATGGCTGTCATAGACATCAATTATTTGGTCATAGTGATTTACTTTTTTTATTTCCTGAATGTGGTAGGCATTTGAAGCAGACAGAGGAACTATAAAACGTAACTTCTCACCTCGAGGAGCTCAGTTTACTTGACGGTGGCAAGAGGATAATAGGTATGGAAATGCAAATGGGAGAACGTCAGCTTATAATTACCTGCTAATGTGGGGGATTAAGATTCTAAAGGCTGTGGGAATCCAAACAGGAGAAATGAAGACTAAGGCAGGAAGGCTGCCCATGCCTTGGGTCTTGGCTCCTCCTGCTGGCTCTCACATCTCTATCCTCTTTCTCTCCTACTGTTTTTCCTTTTGGGAATCCCATCTCTCAGCATATGAATATGGACATCATTTCTTCTATTCTCTGTCTTTCCTAACCACTGTCACACATATAAGAATTGTTGTCGGTCTCCAACTTTACCCCCTATAACACAACTTCAACTTATCACCCTAAAACTGATATAATTAATATCTAATAATGACTCTGAGTGACATATCCCATTACTTTTCCCGATCATCTGCTTCTTCTGGTAAGAAGAGATGTGTAGTGTTAAGCATGTGCCTGTGAGAGCCAGTCTAAGTTTAAATTCTAGGTCTCCTAATCCTACCTGTGAGAAAGCTCTGAATCTTTATCATGGATTTATTTTCTCAATTATAAACTGAAGCATGAAGAACCATAGTTATCATACTGTTTGCTGCAGGAACTGATCTCAAAACACCATACTCCCAAACTGTGCCCAGTAGAGAGTAAACACTCAGCCATTATTCATACCAGCCATCCTCCTTTCCAGTTGAGTTCATATTTCTTCCTCTTCCTACGCTTCATCTAATGGTGGCTTCAGGGAGCTCTGGGGAAAGTCTCTCAGCTGTGTGTGCTGTTTTAGATGTTTCAACTTGTTCTCAAGCTCAAATGATAATGCCCATGGTTGTGTCTTACTGTGGTCAGTATTTCCCTTCAGGACGTAGCAGGTATATTAGTCCACTGGCTTCAGAATTTGCTATCCTTTGTAGAAAGTTTAAAATCTCATTTATACTCCCTTTAATGTAATCTATATTTTTTTCTCTTGATAGTTTTTGAGCATTTTCCTTTATATTTGACGGGCCAAACTTTCATTACGATGTTTCTAGTTTTCAGTTTATTATTATTTACCTTATTTGGTGTTTGGAGGACACTTGATTTCATTCTAATTGTGAAAAGTCTATCTTACTAATTAATTCTCTGACATTCACAGAATTTTCCATTGAGGAAGTCTTTATGTTTGTTTGTTTGGTTGGTTTGTTTGTTTTTTTTCGAGACAGGGTTTCTCTGTGTAGTTTTGGTGCCTGTCCTGGATCTCACTCTGTAGACCAGGCTGGCCTTGAACTCAGAGATCTGCCTGGCTCTGCCTACCGAGTGCTGGGATTAAAGGCATGCACCACTACCATCTGGCCAGATTGAGGAAGTCTTATTGGATGCTTGTGAGACATTTAGTCCTTTCTTTCCTCAGTTTCAGTCTGTTGCTTTTAATCTTTTTATTCCTTGGCTGGATTCCGGTTAATAATTAGATGTGTTTATGCATACTTAAATGATTTCAGAACTCATTTTGTATATTAGATATTATTTCATTGAATACACACATATACACATATATCCACCCATACACACATATGTGTATAATTTTTGTCATTTCTCATATATTTTCATTTAGTTTATATTTCTGTTTTCTTGCCTACTATTCTTTTAAATGAATATTACATTTTCATATCTTTTTAAAATACTAAAGTTACATAATTTGGATCATCATTTTCTCTTTTTTTATGTGTGTATGTTTGCATGTTTCCTTGAGTTTAGTACACTGCATGTGTGTAGGTCCCCACAGAAGTCAGAAGGTCATATCTCCTGAAGCTGGAGTTACAAAAAGTTCTAAACTGATGTGTGGATACTGGGAACTGAACCCAGATACTCTTGCAAGAGCACTAAGTGCTCTTAACCACTAAGTCCCTAATTTCTCATTCAATACTTGCTTTAGAGGTTTAGTTTGCAAGCTATTTTGAGTGAATTTTCTATTTATTATCTCCTTCTTTGCCATTTAAAATTATTTCCTCTGCTAGCCATTTTCCCAGCTCCTCTTTTTAGTTCCCTGTGTAAAATCAGTGCTTGTAACAGTGCCTCAGGTTACCCATGCTCTTTACTTTCCTCCTTAACTACAACGTGGGCTGATACCAAAGTTGTTGTGGCATCACAGTTGTATTTTTACCTGATATATTGTCCTTTCCCATCAGAATTTCCTCATTCAAGTCCGATGTTTTGTGAAACTCTCCATACATCTATTAAAAACAAGACTCTCCAAACATTAGACTGAGATCAGGGAATCCGGCTGAAGAGAGAAAGGATCATACCATTCAGAGGAGTCAAGGACATCACAAGAAAACCCACAGAACCAACTCACCTGGGCTCATAGAAGCTCAGAGTCTGAACATACTATCAGGTAGCATGCATGGGACTGATCTAGGCTCTCTGCATATATGTGACAGTTGTGTAACATGGTCTTGTGGGACTCCTAACAGTGGGAGCAGGGACTGTCTCTGATTCCTTTGCTGGCTTTTGTGACCCTATTCTTCATACTGGGTTGCCTTGCCCAGCCTTAATACAAGGGGAGGTGCTTCTGTCTTACTACAACTTGATGTGCTGTGGTTTGTTGATATCCACAGGGGGCGAAGTGGGGGGGGGGCGCTGACCTTTTCTGAATAGAAATGGAGCAGGAGTGGATGTGGGGGAAGCAGAGGGGATGTAGGGAAGAGGGAATTGAAAGACAGGAGGGAAGGGAAACTGTGGTCAGGATGATAAACATACAAGCAAACAAGACTTTCTAAAACATAAACATAAAAAGCAAATTACAATACTCACCTCCTTAAATTCATTCAGTGGATTCTCATTGCTGTCATAGTATAATATTCTGGAATGACTTACAGTTTGCTTTATGGCAAGCTTTTGACACCTCACTCACCCTCTTCCTACTTAGTGTCAAAACTGCCAAAGTGAACTTCAGCAATACCCTAAACATGTTGGGAACTCTAACAATCTCCATTCTCTCCTCATTATATACTGTTCCTGCATCTTCCCTTGTTCCACACTTATTGTCTGTCTAGTTGATAACCACCCATGAATTGAAATATTCAGATAGGAGCTTCTGCGGGAAACTTTATTCTCTGTTCACAGAAGACACTGAGTGGCCATAAGACCACAAAATCATCCTTAGTTGGCATAGTTATTCATACACCTTCTCATCATTCTTTGAGCTTGTTGAAGTCAAAGCTATTTCTTTCTTTCGCCTTGATGATTTCTATCAACTTGGGCTTAGCTTTATGCTAACCCTGGAACAAGAACTCAGTACTGATTGAACTAATGAGTGTATGAGTGGGCAAGAATCGGAGGCATACACTGTGAGGAGTGCCTGCTACAGAAAGGCTAAGGAAGTGGTACAGGCAGAAGGTGTCTGAGAAACACCCTTGCAGTAAGATCTTTTGCAAGTTGCCAGACGATGGTGACCTAACTAAGCACCTGGAGCCACAACACGCCTAGGAAGCTTCAGGCATCCCCCAATCATTGCTAGGCCCATAACAAACGTTGGGACATGAACATAAATGACCCCAAACGTCACCCTTGTGGAACTTGGAGCCTAGCAGGAGCTACAGGTGAGTAGGCTGATGAAACTAATAAAATTTGGTGATAGGCATCACAGATGAGTGAGCTGAGGCCAGGGAAAACACAAAGGGGAAAACTCGTCGATGCTCACTGATGTCAGTGAAGACTTCATGGAGGAAGTGATCTCTCATTTGAGTTTTCAGGGATAAGAAAAAAAAATATTCAGGCAAAGATATTAGAGCTGAGAGCTGCATGAGGAAACATGGATGAGATTACTGATTAATATGCTAAATAGTGTGGCTTAGGCTATTAAGATACGGGAAGTTTGGAAATGTGAGATAAAGAGTAGTATATTCATACACTTAGTGGTTGAAATGCTGGCTCAAAGGCAGATCTCCTCCCTGACTAGCCGTGTTGCTCTGTGATGGATCTCCAGAGTTCACTGCCCACTCATGATGGACTCTTCACATTTCTGAGCTGCAGTGCCCTCGTTTGCAGAGAAAGGCCACTCACAGACATCTGCTGGAGTGGCAGTGCAAACAGTATTCGCCAATACTTGGGAAACTCTGAGGTTTTTTACCCATTTTGATCTATGTAAATTATGGGGGTCTTTGCCTTCAACTGTGGTGCCTGGAAATTAAATCAGTCGTATAATTAAAAAAAAAAAACTAAAATGAATACTAAATTCAAAACCCAAATCCTGCATACCACTTTCCTTCCCCACAGAGATGAAAAATGTCTGACTCTTTCAGGATGCTCTGGTTTTCACCAGGACTGGCACCGCTTCAAGGTTGAATTCAGGTGCTTCTGAGTTCAGAACTCTCAGGGGCTCTAAGGATGAACTGTCTACTTACAAGTTCCATTGTGCCACAAGGGGGTAGGGACGTTCTGTCAAAGTTTCTGCCATGTGCTTTTCCTAACCAAAGCTCTCTCGACAAATAAAAACAACAATAATAATAAGATTTAAAGAAGAAATCACTTTGAATTTTAATAGATTTTAATTGAATAGATGTATGATCTACTTTTATGCTATCATTTTTCTGATAATTAACATCTGTTCAGAGACTTCAGGAATGATACTAAAGGCCAACATATTGAAGGGCTGTCTTTCTAATGATCAGCAGGATAGTTCTAGAGGGCCAGAGAGGGTGACCCTGGGGTTGGAAGATTCAGTTACAAAGGAGGCCACCTTTCATTAATCTGAACAGACAGCCACAGGGCAATGTGAATGGTTCACAACTGGATTTTATCACGGCAAGTCCTTTCGATGTACACCCATTGAGAAGAATTTGGGGGGGGGACCCTTAAAATCTTCTGCTCATTATGCACTTCTCTAAGAGGAAAACAAAATGACTAGATGAAAGGGGAAGCAGCTAATCCTTTAAAGCATGCATTAAGAAACAGTTCACAACGTGTGCCTCTTAAGCAACATGTCTTTAAAAACTATAACCAGTTGAAGCATGCAGTAGTAAGGTAATGACATCATTTCTGGATAAGGTGTCTTTACTCAGTGCTGAGGCTGTCCAGGACACAGATCTTTGGAGGTACTCTAAGTTCTATAGGAAAACATAGCTGTGGCACTGGGGGACTTCTCCTAAGATCTCCAGCCCAAGTCTAGTTATTTACCTCCGACATATAGAACTAATAGATTCCACCTGCTGTGTGCTAGCCACCACAAACCACTTTCTTCCCTGCTCCTGAAATTCTCAATGCCCAGCACCCACTGTTTATTTTTTTTTTCAGCTTTCATGCTTAAAGAATCAAAACAAAGCTTCATCTATGTAATGACTTGGGTACTGAGTTAAGCTGTACAGGGAGTCCCCCTCTCCTCTTGGTGGGGCTCAGCCATTCTGGGTGATCTGTCTGTAATAAGTGACAGATTCTGCTCCCTGTAATAGAAAAGGCTGGAGGAGAGCAGCCCAGATCCAGTACAATAGCAGGGCAGGTGCTCCGGTCAGAGTCTGCTCTACCAGGAAACGATCCTGGAATGCATGACCAATTTGGTTTCAGGACAGAATACTCCCTTTAATGGACAGAAAACACTAACCTTTTCTTTTTCCTTTTTCCTACCCTCATCCCCCCACCCTATTGAACCCCTAGTTTCAACAAGCCCCCTTTTCATTTTAACCCTTTCAAAGGATAAAGGGCCAGCTCCAATCTGCACACCCTCTTCCATGTATTTACTGCTCTGCTAACAATCCGGGATGTGAAATGAAAATTCACTGGTCAGGAAAATATACAAATATACTCTGACTGTGGAGCATTGTGGGCTAATGGGTCATTTTCTTCTTCTAAAGTCTTGTTTTTAAATAACTCTAAAGGGGCTAGAGTATGAAATCCCTGTAAATAAGAGGGATTCTAGAAAGAAAAATATGCTTCTAGATATGAAATAATGCCCCATTAAAAACGCTCATAGCCTTTTAGAGATCATGTAGCATTAAAGTCAATATTTTAAATCTCACCTTGAGGATCTAGTCTGGAAGAAGTTGGGGATGAAAAAACATGTTCAAAATGTATTGTACAAAAAAAAGAATTATAAGTTAAAAAAATCTCCCCTTAAATAGCCTATTAGTTTGGTAACATTTCACAATGCTAATGAAACAAAATAGTGAATAATACTGTTAACATCCTCATTCTTTAAATGCATGTCCAGACAACAATAGACAACACTAGGTATTCCCATCCACACAAATAAGATAACAGAATACTAGTTTACTAGTATTTTAAGTACAGCCTACATCTTACTCAGTTGACAAAGCAAGATTTGAGCAGGCTTCTTGATTTGTTTTTTATGTAACTGTGTTTAAAATGTAATGATGTGGAGTAATATATATATATATATATTAGCAGGAATAGGAGTCTCCCTTTCAAGTATTGTTGTAACTTATCTTTGAAGTTAAGCTCATTTATCACGAGGAGACTAGACCCCCAAAAGTACAAAGTACAGCAACAAGCCTAAGGCAATGTTAGAAACTTCCAGTAGCTGCATAAAAAAAGAAAAAAGAAGAAGATGAAGAAGAAGAAGAAGAAGAAGAAGAAGAAGAAGAAGAAGAAGAAGAAGAAGAAGAAGAAGAAGAAGGAAACAAAAAAGAAAGAAAAAAGAAAGAAAGAGGAAAAGGGGGAATAAAAGGAAAAAAGAAAAATTGAAAATGTATTCACTATTGCACTGATAAATCTGAAAACAAGAGTTTTAATTACAGTGAATGACAAAGAAAAAAATTTTTTTAATGAACCCAAAAGCCCAACTTCAGAGAGTATCTCCCACTCCCATACTATGCAGCCTTTGATCAATTTGTATGTGTTCTTCATTTGGGAATAGTAGTCTGTATTTTAAAGAGGGACTCCTGCAAGATAATTTCATTTGCAACATGGTATCTTGAGAAATAATGGAAATAAAACACAGTAAGTCGATCTGTATCCATGTCGAAGCAAAGACTATGAGAGGTGCATCACGAACTCTTCAGGGGCATATTGCAAACTGTATGTCCAGGAGAATGTGTTGCACATGTATGTGCAGCCTGCTTTCATCTATGTGTGGACACTTGTTTGTCTGCAGCTACGGCTTCGACAGTCTGCTCCTTTAAAGAAAGAGAAGACGTTAGCATATCTGTGTCCTGGGATGAAAAATGAACTCTTAGGTTTTGAAGGAAAAAAAAAAAAAAACTAATGAAATTAGAGGTTGCTGCTTAAATCAGAGACAATTAAAATGCACACATTTCTTTTCCTAGAATCTGCAATTGTATTCAAAGTTAGCAATACAATGCCTGCCTGTAGGATAAATAATTTAATGGGTTTTGTGATTTGGTACTAAAAGCAAAACAAAATCTTACAGCTGTAGCCTTGTTTTTTCTCCACACTCAAACTGTTCCTTCCTTAAATTGCATATTTGGTACAATTTTTTAAAGAACAGAGTAGGTTCTGCATCTTTGAAAAACCAATTTCCTACATAATAGGTAATTGCACATAATTACAGGAGTTTCAGAAACTGAAACAAGAAAGAAAACAAATAAGATTTCTTCCCACCTAGGTCTTCTTTTTTCCTTTTAAAGATTTGAAGTAAATCGCCATTATATTCCATGCACTTTTGCCCTCTATGACAAGGAATGATAGATGCTGAGAATAGCAAGGAAAACCACCCTCCTGCTTCTGATATCTACTCACTTAGCATTAGTTTCATATTTGCTTGAAGAAAT
Organism: Peromyscus aztecus; assembly: GCA_902168405.1. Lineage (NCBI taxonomy): Eukaryota > Metazoa > Chordata > Mammalia > Rodentia > Cricetidae > Peromyscus > Peromyscus aztecus. Next base: position 9,092 of record CABHPQ010168516.1, on the reverse strand, counting down.
CTAAGGATGGATTTTTATAAATTTCTTTCACTTTCACTTCTTTTTGACAAATGCCAGAATGCAAGGAAATGTGGTCAGGTGAGGACTCTTCTATAGCGTGGGGCTGTGTTTTTAATTACTTTACTAGTTCCCACTTCCACTGAAATGGGTCTTGATAATCATTTACTCTTTTTTGTCATTTATTTTTTTATTTTATAATTAATTTAATTTTACATATAAGCCACGGATTTCCCTGTCAGCCTTCTCCCCCACCAATCCTCCCAACCTCCTCCAAGGCAAGGTCTCCCCTGGGAAATGATCATTTACTCTTAGAACGAAGTGAAGACCACAAGAGCATCCAGCTGCCGTGGCCGGAGAAAGCTTTCCAATGAGAGGATGAGATTTTGGTCCAATAGGGAGTGAAGGGACTGTGTCTTCAAACTCCGCATTTCTTTAGGGCTGTATTGATTCATCTGGGCTCAAGTCCCAGAAAAGGTAAGATTTTTGCTATGGGAGCTTTTTGAGCATTTTCTGGCTGGATAGAAGGACTGTTGTGTGTGCTTCTTCTACTTATAGCAAGCTGATGGCTATGTGTTTGTTTGTTTGTTTGTTTTTCTGTCTGTTCTCTCTTCCTAATCAGGGCAATGCAGATTACAGAATGAAAGTGCTTCAGACTTCCTACTGGGCAATCTTATTTCTACAAGTATAAAACTGAACTTATCCCATTGACTGGGTAAATAAATCTAGATGGATTGTCCCTAAGCCTGCATAGGAGCTCTCAGGGTAACAAAACTGTCCGTTTCTCAAATTCCAGGGGAGGATATTAGAGTAGGTAGTTGTTTTTTTAAAACAACTAATGGGATGTTTGTTACATATAAGGTGCATCTTTTTTTGTTTTTGGTTTTTCAAGACAGGGTTCTCTGTGTAGTTTTGGTGCCTGTCCTGGATCTTGCTCTATAGACTAGGCTGGCCTCAGACTCACAGAGATCCACCTGGCTCTGCTTTCCAAGTGCTGGGATTAAAGACATGTGCCACCACAGCCCGGCTTAAGGTGTATCTTTTATGCTGAATTCAACGTTATTTCTTTTCCTTCTATAACCATTGGCACACAGTGGCATTTGAAATGAAAAATGTACAAACATGAGGTGTGTATTTTTTCTTAATCTCAGGCTTAACAAATTATTATAATTGAAATAAATGTATCAAGTAAAATCCATTACTGAAGTCATCATTTTATTTAGGATGCATTGTGGACGCTGGCAATTCCATATCCATGTATTCCTGTGGGGATAGAGGTAAAGCAAATGCTCTTAGTGTGACCATGAGTATCATAGTCAGAGTCTGTGGTTCTCATAGACGTATAAATAATTCCACAAACAAAAAGGAAGGCAGAGCAGGAAGGCAGGGATCATGATGGTGCCAGCAGTTCAACTACAGGAAACTTCCAGTATCAAAAAAAAATTCAGTGTAATTACTCCCATTTTGCTGATGTCAATGGCAGCTCAGATTCAACCAGACCAGAGCTGAAACAGGAAATCAGCACTTGAAGGAGATGGGAAGGAAGAAAGAAAACTGTCTTACATTTGAACAACTTAGATGACCTCCTCAAATGCTGGGGATGTCTTTCTGTATGCTGTGAATATCTGTTGTTCCCATTGGTTAATAAATAAGCTGCTTTGGCCTATGGCAAGGCAGTTTAGAGGCAGGCGGGAAATCCAAGGAGAGAGACAGGAAAGAAGAAAGGAGAGGGCAGGAGAGATGCCAGCCTGTCACCCAAGGAACAACATACTTGCAGACCAGTAAGCCACAGAACATGTGGCAAAACATAGATTATTAGAAATGGGTTAATTTAAGATATAAGAGCTAGCTAGCAAGAGGCCTGCCATAAGCCATACAGTTTGTAAATACTATAAGCCTCTGTCTGTTTACTTGGGTCCAAGCAGCTGCGGGACCATGGGTGAGAGAGATTTGTCTGGACCATCGGGGCTGGGTGGGCCCCAGAAACTTCCCACTACACTCAAATACATCACTTAAAAAATTCACAGTTGTGATAGCAAAGCCTGTAATCACAACACTTGGGATGTTGAGGGAGGCAGATCAGGAATTCAAGGCCAGCCTGGGATACACAGTGAGCTGTTGTCTAAAATAACAATGGAATGTCTCTTTACCTCATGTCTCTCAATTTCAGTGTGCTGTTGCTAGTAAATGCAGCTCTACTGCTTACATTAAAATGCTTGTAGCAATATGCTAAGTCTATATGAAGGCCCTTTCTAGTATTCTACATGATAGTGGGGACACATGACTTTACAATTTTCCCACCATGCTTTGGTGAAGGAAATACCTACCTTCTACTATGCTGTGAGGTTTTGTGTATCTCTTCAATTCTTCTCAAGCCAGCTTAAAACAAACAAACAAACAAAAAACAACCCCCCAAAAAAACTTTTAAAGTTTTTATAAAGAATTTTATTATGCTTTTATTTATTCATTTTGGTGAGTGGGGATCACTTATGTCACGGCACCCCACTACATTTTTACTCTTTATTTTATGTGCATGTGTGTGGCCATACTTGTCATGGCACTCATGTGAAGGCCAAGGAACAGGAATCAGTTTTCTCCTTCTTCCATGTAGGTCCCTAGGATTGAATTCAAGTCGTTAGGCTACATACGGCATCTCCCCATATGGAACCCAGCTTCTGAAACTATGGGTCATGATCCAATATGGGATGGTGGAATTGAATATTGGGGGCAGACAAAAATTTTGGCAGCAAGCAGTGAAAGGTTTCTGAATGAACAACTACCAAAAAATAATTTAAATGCAAATCCCTAATGAATCCAATGTTCCTCTGACAGTGCTCATACATGTTGTATCATCCTTCACCAAGGCCATGCATCTGAATGCAGAACACATACACTATAAACTACACATACCACCATGCCACGTAATCCCAAATAATATGCCTGAAATAACCTTGGTTCAGATTTGAAACAATTGCATAGTATCTATCTCAGTGTTTTTTACCATACACAGAAATTTGATTATTCTCAACAACAAAAACCAAAAAAAAACATGATAATTTAATTACAGAAAACAGATTTTTAGTATTTTCCCATGATTATTCCTCAGAATCAAAGTATGAAAGCAGTGTATGTTTGAATTATATTATATGAGAATTCTGGATATTTAAAATTGCCATTTGAAATACTGACTTAAATTTCATAAAAAGCAGTAAACAAATTTTGACTTGAAATTAGGACATCCTAGGCTCAGTGTGCTGGGCTCTGCTGACTTCCCTTGGGAGACCTCAATTTGGGGGATGTGGGGATGTGGGGTGGCTTGGGAAAGAGGGTTGGGGGGTGGGAAGAGAGAGGAGGGGGGAACTGTGGATAGTATGTGGAGTGAGTAGAAATTTTCTTAATAAAGAAAAATGAAAGAAAAAAAAGAAATAAGGACAGCATTTCTAACAGTTTCTGAATTCTCCTAAACATGCTTCTCCCATTTGGTGGTATGTAAACAGTATTCTCAGTTTCAATGATTATAAAATTAAAGTATCAATCAATCTTAAAGCACTCCCAAAATGCTCTACATCTGGCAATATAACTATTCAGTCAAGATTTAATTATTTTAAATATTTTTTTAAAAATTATGTGTCTGTGTCTTTGTCCTTATCCATGTCTGTGCCGATGCATATATCTGTGTATGTGAGTACAGGTACCCAAGGATGCATCCAGTGGTGTTGGATGTCCCAGGATTTGGAGTTACAAGTAGTTTTCAAAACATAAATAAGTGGGCTGGAGAGATGGCTCAGAGGTTAAGAGCACTGACTGCCCTTCCGGAGGTCCTGAGTTCAATTCCCAGCAACCACATGGTGGTTCACAACCATCTGAAATGAGATCTGGTGCCCTCTTCTGTATACATAATAAATAAATAAATATTTAAAAAGAAAGTTATATTCTGTGGTTTTGCATGTGCCTTCACAACTGTTTCCTCCTCCTCTTCCTCCTTCTCTTCCTCCTCCTCCTCCTTCCTTCTCCTCCTTCCCCTCCTTTGTTTTCTTCTTTTAAAATTGTGTTTGTGTGAGTATTTTTCTTGCATGCATGTCTATGCACAGCTTGCGTGCCTGGTGCCCCCACAGACTAGAAGAGAGCATCAGATTCCCTGGACGTGGGGTTATAAATGATTGTGAACTTCCACGGGAATGCTGGCAGTCAGACTCAGGTCCTCTAGAAGAGTGCCCAATGCTCTTGACCACTGAGCTGTCTCTACAGCCCCTATAATTTTTTTTTTACTTAATTCTTCCAGACAGCATTACAACCCATCCTAAACACACACACACACACACACACACACACACACACACACACAACAACAACAACAACAACAACATATAGTTATAGCTATTAAGCATGATGATATTATGAGTACGTTTTCTCATATGCCATGCAATATTTTATATAATTTGAAAACTTAACAATGTAGACTGGTGTTAAGTATCTGAAGGAAGTTCAGCAAATTAGCCAAGGATGGCCTAGAATTTTTTTTTATAAATTAAATTTATAACTCCATACCAGGCAATTAATGCATCTTCCATGGTTGTTTTTGTACTACAGTGGCAGAAGATACTTGAAGCAGAGTTTCTACAGCATGCATTTATCATCTGGCTCATTACATAAAATGACTCCTAACTTAGACAGTGACTTCCATTCTCCATTCATGAACTTTAACCCACACATTGTGAATTCTGAACTCTCACCACCTCACCACTCACAGAATTAAAGTTAACTATATTGATAGCAATGTGATCAGCAGTAGCATCTTAGAGGATCCTTATGGAGACTCCTTTTTTGTTTATTTTTGTTTACTTATTTTGAGACAGTATCTCATTATGTACTTCAGGCTAGTCTCAAATGAACTATAAAGTCAATACTAGCCTTGACCTTGAGATCCTCCTGCCTGAATAAATACAAGAATTATAGGCATACACCACTGTACCAGCTCTTCCATAAACTCTCAGCTGAAAATGAGGGTAGGGTAATTGCATGCTTCTCAGCTTGCTAGGGGATTATACACCCTGTTCTCTCACTCTTTTTAGACAGCTGACAGGAAAAATCTAATTGCCTCAATTCTAATTCTGTGACTTGATGTTTGTGCTGCCAGATGTCACTATATAAATTATTATAAGAGTGAATAACAGATATTTGTATTTCAGATCTTATCTCAGATATAGAAGATTCTGGGAGATATGATAAAGGTCAGATAGGAGAACAGAAATGAAGGAATTCAGCTTTCATAAATGCCATATGTTAATAGAGTGAAAGTTCACGTCATCATAATGAAATCGTCTTCCCCCTCCAAATAATGCTTATTGTTCTTAGACTTCTTAAAAGTAACACATGGAAATCCAAAAATGAAGCTAAACTACATATTGTGTTTGCTTTTCTAGACAGTAAATTGTAGTTTATGTATCACAGGTAAAGCATGTACTCATCTTTGGTAGAAACAGATATGCATGTTTGTGTACATGGGTTAAAGTCAAGTATTAAGATTGATGTCTTTGAGCCGGGCGTTGGTGGCGCACGCCTTTAATCCCAGCACTCGGGAGGCAGAGGCAGGCGGATCTCTGTGAGTTCGAGGCCAGCCTGGGCTACCAAGTGAGCTCCAGGAGAGGCGCAAAGCTACACAGAGAAACCCTGTCTCAAAAAACCAAAAAAAAAAAAAAAATTGATGTCTTTGCTCTCATAAAACCTTGAACTATAATACATTATTGTGAACTCATGGAAGAAAGATATAGGTCAAGGAATAGGTAGAGACTTGTACTAACATTCAACATGTGTTGTCTAGATCTGCAGAAAGGGTATGGATACAGTGGAAACACATTCACTGTGGTTGATGAATGAAACAGTTTAAATATAGTGTCCTAGTCAGCGATCTATTGCTGTGAGGAGACACCATGACCATGGCAACTCTTATAAAGGAAAATATTTAACTGGAGCTGGCTTTCAATTCAGAGGGTTAGCCCATTATTGACATGAAGGAAAACATGGCAGCATACAGTCAGACATGCTGCTGGAGAGGTGGCTGTGAGTTCTACATCTAGATTCACAGGCACCAGTAAGTGACAGTGACACTGGACATGGCTTGAGCATCTGAGACCTCAAGTCAACCCCCTAGTGACACTCCTCCTCCGGAAAAGCCACACCTACTCCAACAAGACTACAAAGCCTAATAATCCCAGTCCCAGTGGGCCTATGGGGGCCATTTTTATTCCAACCATCACATGTAAGATTCATATTCTTGCATTCAAGCCTTCTTCTTCAGTACTATCTATACCCATTAGATCGTGTGACCTTAACTTGTGTTATTCCCATTCCTCAGTTGGAGGTGTGGGAAGTGGTAAAAGTATTTTTTAAAAGAGGAAAGGTAATAGAGGAGGTGGATTAGTCAAAACCAGATATTATAGAGATATGAGCATAGGTCTGGGTGGTTTCCTGAGTGCTAGCACCGCCTGTCTTATTTAAGGTTTCTATTGTTGTGAAGACACACCATGAAAACAGTGACTCTTATAAAGGAAAACATTTAATTGGGGTTGCTCACTTACAGTTCAGAGGAACAGTCCATTATCTTCGTGGTGAGACATGGTGGCATGCAAACAGTCACAGTCCTGGAGAAGTAGCTGAAATTCCTACATCTTGCGAGCAACAGGAAGTGGTCTGAGACACTGGAACATAAATGAGACCTCAAAGCACATCTCCACAGTGACACACTTCTTTCAATAGGGCCATAACTACTACAACAAAACCACACCTCCCAATAGTGCCCGTCCCTTTGGGAACCATTTTTTCAACCCCCCTCTCCCCCCGACACACACACTCAGATCTTGACAATACATTCCTTGTTTAACATCAACAATTATTGTCAACTGAGGAAACTGTAGCGTTATGATCATCAAACCTTGTAAAGCTGCTAATTCATACTAAATGCACATTTGTTTTCTTCTCTGATATTAATTAAGAGACCTTTTCTGGAGACATCTCCAGTACAGTTTTCCATGCCTGTATTTCAAGACAAATACTTTGGTTCAGAGAAGAAAGACGTGGCTTCCATCACATTGAACCTTGGTGAAACACAGAGGACTCAAATTTCTTTTCTTTCTGGGTATAGTTAAAAACTAAAGCATAGGAAATAATCTGGAGAGTCACTGGAAAAGCAGTCAGTATTTTGTGTTGAGTTTTAGAGGTTTAAATGATTAAAAGAGGACAAAACTCCTGGAAACACCTTGCAGTGTTCTACATTTATTGCCAATTAGATTCATTCATATGAGAGATCATTGAATGATCAAGTTACATATTTCTCCCCACTTATTGAATTGAAAGCTAACCATGCCCTTACTTCTTTTTAAGAAAAAAATCATAGTTTAGTTGCCCAAAATGGGTTTAATGGAGATCACAAACTTTGGTGGACCATAAAAGTTTATCTTAAGATGAATTACTTCAGTCATGCTGTTGAGCCACAGGGATCATGATTGGCCACACAATAAAAAAAATATTAAAAAAGCAGGCAAAGAATCTTCTACTCATAGACACTTTACAGTCATCCTACCTAGTACTTATTGATGATGCACTGTACATAATGAATTACAGATCGAATTCTTAGGTTGTTGATTGGTTTTGTTTTGTTTTCTGTTTCATAATGCAATATCATTTGCCATATGACGTGTATAATCATTTTATATATAGAAGGCTCAGAACTTACTAAGGCAGATATAATTACATACATTTTGTCACACTGGCAATAGTCAAAATCTCCATTGTAGCATGAATCTTAAAGTCTTATTAATAAAATCAAACCCAGGCCAGGTATTGGAGTAAATGCTGGAAGGTCAGAGAAGTAGAACAAGTCACAGCTATCTCACCTCACCGGATCCTCAGCTGGTCTTGTTTCCTCAGACTGGAGGCCTCTGAGTCTTCATCCAGAATGGGTCTCAGCTGAACTGCTGCTAGAAGCCTGAATGCTTAACCAGCCCAATGCTTCT
>CABHPQ010168515.1:32369-59762 GCA_902168405.1 Peromyscus aztecus | reverse complement strand
TAATTTTTAAATTATATGTAGACATGTGTCTGTGAACACGCATGTGGGTACCTGCAAAGTCCAGAAAAGGATGTTGGATCCCCTGGAGCTGGAGTTACAGGTCTGAACTGACAGATGTGGGTGCTGGGAACTGAACTAAGGTCCTTAGAAGAGAGGGAGGTACTCTTAACCACTGAGCCATGTCTTCAGCCCCACCCCCCCTTTTTTTTTCTCTTTTAAGACTGGACTGGAATTCTCAATCCTCCTACCTCAGTCTCTCAAGTGTTGTGATTACAGCCCTAAGCCACCACTGCCATGCCAAATTAAGGAATTCTTTCTTTTTTCCTTATTTATTATGTATACAGTGTTCTGCCTGCATGTATACCGGTGCACCAGAAGAGGGCGCTAGATCTCATTACAGATGTTGGTGAGCCACTGTGTGGGTGCCAGGAATTGAACTCAGGATCTCTGGTAGGGCAGTCAATGCTCTTAACCCCTGAGCCATCTCTCCAGCCTGAATTATTTCTTTTTAAATGAGATCTACTGATCTACTTATAGACCACACTGGCCTTGAACTTTGGGTGATCCTCCTGCCTCCGCCTCTGCCTCCTGAATGTTAAGATTATAGGCCAGGTATGAGCCACCACATCTGGTCAGGGATGGACTTCCATCTAAGGAAACCTTCCCTGAGTAGCTTTGCTTCTCTGGCTGGAGAGTGCTAGAGCAAGTCTGGCATCATCACTGTCTTCCAACCATGCCTGCTTCAGGGTGTAAGTGAAGCCCTTTGCTTCTGAGCTTTTTGGGGACACTTTCTGTTTTATGGAGCGAGCCACTGCCAAAACTGCAGCGGCAGGCTTCCTCTCTGCTCCCCGCCCCGCTGCAGAGCCCGGGATCTGCATTGCTGAAACAGCAGGAGGTGCCTCATCACTTGAGAGAGGCTTCCTGCGTTCACAGAAGAAACCAGCTCCGGAGATGGGATGAGGGAGGCTGGGGTCAAGTGAAGAGCAGGAGCTGGGCAGGAGGTGCTTTAATTCTTCCATTCAACTGTTTCTAACCACTTACAACATCCTGGGCACTGTCCTAGAGCCTGAAGGTGCAGCAGTGAACAAAGGAAAAATCCTGCTTCCGTAGAGCAGGAAGCCTGTGACAAAAACAGTAATAACGGCTGGTTCTTGTTTGTTTCCCTGCTTGTTTACTATGGAATCAAACCTGCACAACCACCACAGGCCTTGGGTACCACTTGCTAACTCATTTTACAGATGGAGACAGGCAGACACAGCTGTGTGACTGGCCAAGAATACACAGAGGTACAGTACCGTCCCCCATCTCTGATGAGGGTGACCAACCCCTCAGGCTCCTTTGTAAAGGACACCAAATTTGGAAAGTAAGAAAAACTCAAATACATATAACGCTCACGTTGTCTTTGCCCATCCATCACATGTACCTTGCACATGCTCTGTCCCATGATGAGATTGCTGCAAGTCTTGTCCTTTACGTATTTTAGGGATGTTTGGGAGCCCAGGGTCTCTTGAATGCTAAGCTAGTACTCTACCACTGAGCTATACCATCAAAGCCATAACATACTGCTTTCCCCTTTCCTGAGGAGGTTCTCAAATTCAGGATGTAGTCATGGTTGCCCTTCAATTGTTGTTGGTTATTTTGCTCTTTTGGGGGGGCCACCACCCAGCTCCCAAATAAATCACACACAGAGGCATATTCTTAATTATAAATGCCCGGCCTTAGCTTGGTTTGTTTCTTGCCAGCTTTCCTTAATTTAATTACCCCATCTACCTTTTGCCTCTGGACTTTTTCCTTTTCTTACTTCTGTATATCTAACTTTAACTCTTACTCCATGGCTGGCTGTGTGGTGATGGCTGGCCCCCAGCATCCTCCTCTCCTTGTTCTCTTGCTCTTCTTTTCCTCCCAGATTTCTCCTTCTATTTATTCTCTCTGCCTGCCAGCCCCACCTATCCTTTCTCCTGCCTTGCCATCGGCTGTTCAGTTCTTGATTAAACCATGAGGTGTTTTAGACAGGCACAGTAACACAGCTTCACAGAGTTAAACAAATGCAACATAAACAAAAGTAACACATCTTAAAATAACATTCTATAACAGGAGACGCTATCTAAAAATTAAAAAAAAAAAAAGGCTGGAGAAATGGAGCAGCAGGCTGCTCTTCTAGAGGACTTGGGTTTGATTCCTAGCACTCACTTGGTGGTCTCAATGGTCTTTAACTCTGGATCTGATGCCTTCTCTTCTGGCATCCTCTTTTGGCATGCACGTGGTGCAGGCAAAACACTCACTCATGCATAGAAAATGATGGTAATGATGGTAATAATAAAAATAAAAAATAAAAAGAAGTTTAAAACGCGTTTTTAAAAAGTCAGAATTACACCTTTACCTGGTACCCTGAGTTACCAAAAACGGGTCTGTGTTTTTAAGATTCCCTGTCTTCTCTGGGCGTTGTAGTTCTGGAAGTTGGTGGAGCATTCCTTTTAAGTTTAAGAACTCTCTCCCTTCAACAAGGTGGGGCTGCGAGCAGGCCCTGGCGACTCTAAACGAACTCCATTTCCCAGGGTGCGCTGCGCTGAATGCGCAGCCGCGTTAAAGAGCCGGCTCTGCGAGCGCCAGGCGGACGCAGGTATGTTGGGTCCGCGGGGGTCTTGAGTTCCGCTCCGGTTTGGGGCACCTTCCTTGCGGCTCTCCTGTGCAGCTTTCTCTTGATCTAGGTTTTTTTTAGAGGGAGCCCTGCGACTTGCGGACACCTGGCACACAGGGGGCATTCCCTTGAGCCAGTGGAGCTCCGTATGCCAGCGCGGCTCTGGTGTTGATTTGGGTCGTTTCCCTGCCGCAGTTACCCCACTAGGCACACATTTCATGACGTGCTGTTTACAACCTGGTTTAGCTCCAGCCAGCTTCTTTCTTCTTTCTGTCGTTCTTCAGAAGTCTTCCAGGGCCTGATACAACACACACACACACACACACACACACACACACACACGAGAGAGAGAGAGAGAGAGAGAGAGAGAGAGAGAGAGAGAGAGAGACAGAGAGACAGAGAGACAGAGAGACAGAGAGACAGAGAGACAGAGACAGAGAGAGACAGAGTTTGTGTGTGTGTGTGAGGGGGGTCTTAAGATTTTATTGTCTTTGGATATATGCACTATCTTATAATTTTGCTAAGGATTCCTAGCACTAGAAAACAAACAAAACACAAAACACAAACAAACTTTGACTAGGTGAGTTGGCACAAGCCTTTACAGGAAATGGAGGCAGGAGGATCAGAAGTTTGAGGCCACCCTTGACTACATAGAGAATTAGAGGCTAGTGCAGGATCTGTAAGAGCCCAACCCCAAAACTCCAACTTGGATTGGGTAAATGAAGTTCTGTTGAAAAGGGGCAAAGTGTTGCAATAATTAACTTTCTGTATTCCAAGATCACTGCACATGCCGCATGCGACATGACCGAGAGCACAAACAAAACACACCCAGCCGCTTGTGCTCGTTCCGCCTGACCTTAGGCATTCTGCTTACTCTTTAAGCCCAGGTTTCTTTATCTGCACAGTGTGATAAGATCAACTATTTGGGCTGGTGTATGGCTCCCGTGAGCTGTCACTAAATGCCTTTGGCACGGTGCCTGAGAAACACTCCCTAAGTGTTAGTTGAGGTATTAAATACTCTCTTGGCTGATCTGGCTGGGAATGCTCCTCAGCCTTGCTTGATTTATTGAGACTTTCTCTGATTTCCCCCACCCCCACCCTGCTCCCTTACTATTCAGGGTAGTCTAAGTTTGCCTTTCTATGGCTGTGATAAAATTCTACCAAAAGCAACCTGGGGATGAAAGGGATGGTGTATTTGTCTTAGACTTCCAGATGGCAGTCCATCATTTAGGGAAGTCAGGGCAGGAACTGCAGGCAGGTATTTGGAGCAGGGACTGTACAGTGCAGCTCACTGGTTTGCTTGCCTGCTTGCTAAACTGGTTCCTTATATGACCCAAGTCCATTTGCCTAGGGATAGGGCCTTCCACATCAGTCACCAGTGAGAACAATCTCTCGAAGACATGCCCACAGGCATTCTGAATGAAGCAATTCTTCAAGTGAAGTTCTTTCTTCCCAGCTGACTCTGTTTTATCACATTGACAGTGAACTAGCCTGGACTAGGGCCTTCGGCCCAGAGACTATTTCATTCCCTCTAAACAGGGCGGAGTTGACACTCTCTTACCCTCTTTGTCACCCTGGAAAGATCTGTCATTCCCTCAGCCGCTTACAGGTGCCGCATACTGTTTTGGGGAGGGGGACATTTAAAGTCATGCTTTCTAATTTTAAAGGTCCAGTGAACAAAGTTATGGATAAGGAGAGGCTGGAGAGATGGCTCGCTGGTTAAGAACACTTGCTACCTGCCCCCAGGGTTTCTCTGTGCAGCTCTGGCTGTCCTGGAACTCGCTCTGTAGACCAGGCTGGCCTTGAACTCAGAAATCTGCCTGCCTCTGCCTCCTGAGTCCTGGGATTAAAGGAGTGTGCCACCACTTGCTACCCTTGCAGAGGACCTAAGTTTGATTCCCACACACATGATGGCTCACGACCATCTGTAACTCCAGTCCCAGGGGAACTGATCCCCTCTTCTGACCTCTGAAGGCACCAGACACTCGTGTGGTACAATATCTGCATGCAGGCAAAACACATACACATAAAATAATAAAAAACAGTTTTTTTTAAAGAATCTATCCTTGTGTTAAAATTCATAAAACTGTATACCAGAAAGAGTTGATTTTAATGTCTGACCTTTAAAAATATTCACATATACTCACACATTGCTGTTTCCCTCCATTTTGTCCAGAATGGAGCACCCAAAGGGGCTTGATTGGACAGTCATCATCCTGACATGCCAGTACAAGGACAGTGTCCAGGTCTTTCAGAGAGGTAGGTGACATGCCCTCCCACCTTTACCTTAAACTAGAACTCTCCAGCCCTCTCCCTTACCAGACTCTTGCTGCACGGGGAGCCCCATAGACCTGGGTTGAAACATAGACTTCTCCCTGGTCTTGTGACTTGATATACATGTCACTTCATTGGCCTTTAGTTTTCTTTTTTTTTTTTCTTAAAGATTTATTGTGTATACAGTGTCCTGCCTGCATGTGTACCTTCACACCAGAAGAGGGCACCAGATGTCATTATAATAGATGGTTATGAGCCACCATGTGATTGCTGGGAATTGAACTCAGGACCTCTGGAAGAACAGTTACTGCTCTTAACCTCTGAGCCATCTCTCCAGTCCCTTCTTCTTTTCCTCCTCCTCCTCCTCCTCCTTGTTCTTCTTTTTTTAAGGAATATTTTTAAATTAATTTATTTTATGTACTTTGGTGTTTTGCCTGCATGTATGTGTGAGGGTGTCAGATTTTGGAGTTACAGACAGTTGTGAGCTGCCATTTGGGTGCTGGGTAAGCAGCCAGTGCTCTTAACGGCTGAGCCATCTCTCCTGCCCCGGCCTTTGGTTTTCTTATCTGTAAAATAAGGGTAACAGTACTTACCTCAAAGAGTTTGGGAGGGAGGGATCTATCTATCTACTGTATGAAAAGCTAAGTCAATGTAATCAAACAACAGGCTTGCTCAGGTCCTCTGGGTCAGGGCAGGTGGGGGTGACTGTGTGTGTCCCAGCATTTATTTTGATCACAGAACTGGAGATACGGCAGAAGCGGGAGCAGATCCCTGCTGGGACACTGTTGCTGGCTGTGGAGGACCCCCAGACTCGAGTAGGCAGTGGAGGAGCCACCCTCAATGCACTGCTGGTGGCTGCGGAACACCTGAGTGCCCGTGCAGGCTTCACGGTGAGTGCTTCTGAGCCGCCAGCCCTCTGGCCCGTGCTCCTGTTGGAACTCAGTAGTTTCTGTGACCTCCAGCTCCTCTAGTGGGTTCAGCATTTGGCTTGTGATTTGGGGTCTGTAAGTTTGCAGACTCATCTCTGCCATGCCATCCAGGTAAGGGCAAAAGTCAGGGCTAGTTTTTGGAGTGTTTTTAGAAAGAAGGAGCCAGAAGCCAGGCATGGTAACACTGAGAAGGCTGAGGCAGGGGATTATCACAAGCTTAAGGCCAACCTGGGCTACATAGTAAAATAAAGCCTTGTCTCAGGAAGTTTGGAGCCAGTATCTCACTCATTATTCAATAGGAGGCTTTCTGGCTTTTCTTGGAAAAGTTCAAAGATCTTGCTGGGTGTGGTGGTACACACCTGTAATCTCCGCTCTTGGGAGGCAGAGGCAGTGAGTCTCTGTGAGTTGAAGGCCAAGGCAGTCTACAGTGAGTTCCTGCCAGCCAGGGCGACACAGTGAGACTTTGTAAAACAAAGCACTTTATACTTTATACTCGGGTTCCCCTAAGGCGCCTGTTGAGTGGAACTGACGTGTGGCCTCCCTTCGAGAAGGATGTGTCAGTGTTTCCCACAGGCTCTGTCCCCTGGCTGTTTTACTCAGTCACCTTGCTTGCCTAGCACAAAGGTGTGGAGGGGGACGGTGGTCCTAGTCCTAGTCGTTCTCCAGTAGTGGAGGGAGAGTTGGCGAGGGGATGGGAGTACTGTAGTTGCCATGGGAGCTGACATCCCCCCGGAACTCAGCTGACTTCAAATTGCTGCCTGTTACCTTCCCCTCAAATAAATCAAGGAAGTGCCCCAAGTGGATGGCTGCCTGTCAGGCTGTCCCTTGCCTACCTGTGCTTATTGGTCTTTTTTTTTTTTTAATTTATTTGTTTGTTTGTTTATTTGTTTATTGAGACAGAGTCTCTCCATGTAGCCCTGGCTGTCCTGGAACTCACTATGTAGACCAGGCTGGTCTTGAACTCACAGATATCTTCCTGCCTTTGCCTCCTGAGTGCTGGGATCAAAGGCGTGCACCATCATGCCCCACATGCTCATTGGTCTTGATCTTGCCTTTTTTCCTTTTGATGCCTGTGTTCGAGTCTCTCCCTGGACAGGAGGGTATCATCCTTAGGTGCCATCTGCCCAAGGCCTCTGTCAACAGGGCTCTCCTGCTCTTGACAGGTGGTCACATCCGATGTCCTGAACTCAGCTTGGATCCTCATCTTGCACATGGTAAGTGGAATACAGGGTATGGGCTGTGCAGAAGGTCGGAATCTTGGTTCTAGTGACCTTAAGGGTGTTCTGCCATTGTGTGTATGCAAGGTGTTCATTATGTAAATCCAGAGGGATCTGAATGAACCGAAATGTCTGGAAACTGGGAGCTGGTTAGGTATGCATTTTAGACAAATTAAAAGGTCCACCTGGAGATGGAGAGAAGGCTCAGTGGGTAAGAGCATTTACTGTGTAACAATGAAGACCTGAGTTCCAATCCCCGACACCCACGTAATCCCAGGATTTGATGCCCTCTGCAAGCACCTGCATGTACATGGTGCACATACAGACAAGCAGTCATACATGCACACATATACATTTTTTAAAAAAGGCAGAGCCTCAGGTAGCCTTGCCTTGTTCCAGACTTGTTAGGAAGCTGAGACCAGACTTGAACTTGTGATTTGCTACTTCCCAAGTGCTGGGATTACAGGACGTGTCACCATGCAAAGTTTATAGATGCCAGAGCTCCCGTCTAGGACCTCAGGTGTGCTAGGCAAGCGTGCCCCCAACTGAGCCGCATCTCTGCTTCATTGAGCTTATGTTTCTTCGTTTGTTTTTGAGGCAGGGTCTTACTGAGTGGCCTTGGTTGGCCTGGAGCTCACTGTGTAGTCTAGGCTAGCCCCAGACTCAGAGATCCACCTGCTTCTGCTTCTCAAGTGCTGGGATTAATGGCATGTGCCACCATGCCGGACCAGCTTATGTTTGTTAAAAAACAAACTTTAGAGAAAGTATGAATGAAAGGCTAGTGAGAGGGCTCAGGGGGTAAAGGCACCTTCCGCCAAACCTAAGTTTGATCCTCAAGACTTACATGGTAGAAGCAGAGACCCGACCCCTTTTCTTCTTTGACCTCCATTACCTGTCCTATGGCACAAGTGTGTGTGCACACACATACACACACTCAAAGGAAAACATACGAAAGCAGTATTCATGAAAATCTGATAGGACACACCTCCAAACGAGGGCAGTACTTAAGTGTTCCTGAGGATGTTTTTTCCCTTTGCATATATATGGTTTCTAATTTTACACAGTAATTTTAAAAATTCAAAGAAGAACCAATCAGTGTAACACTTTCCTTAAACCTCCGCTACTTAATGCCTGCCCCCCTTGTACAGCGATCTGGCTGCGGCGCTGCGGCTTCTCTGCATCAAGGACTCCCTCTTAGGAGGTTTTGCTCTCCCCGTAGGGCCGAGACTTCCCCTTCGATGGCTGCGGCAGGGCCTTCACGTGCCTCCCTGTGGAGAATCCCCAGGCCCCTGTGGAGGCCTTGGTGTGCAACCTGGACTGCCTGTTGGATATCATGACCCACCGGGTAAGGCCAGCTAGTTGACAAGGGTGGCCCATCCCAGAGAGAGCCAGTTTGCACATTCTGAGCCATCAGTGAGGGTCTGTGTGGCTCACATGGGGGAAGGAACCCCAGAAAGAATGGCCTGCAGTGAGCGCAGCCTGAACTTCAAACAGCCTTGGGGCCAGGTGTAATGGTGCATGCCTTTGATCCCTGCACTCAGGAGCAGAGTCAGTTGGATCTGCGTTCCAGTCCAGCGAGGGAGGCCTACATAGTGAGACCCTGTCCCCCCAAAACAAAAAAGAAGTACATCTGGAGATGGAGAAGGAGGCGGGGTCAACATTGACACTGTGGCACTTGAGAGGCCCTGATGCTCCAGCAGCAGACTCCTCTCAGATTAGGTGGCTGGGACAGCACACAGAACAAGCCACCGCAGGGATGAAAGATCAGAGGAAGGGCCGGCCAGGCCACTAGCTAAGTTTTCTCTCTTTTTCTCTCCCTGCAGCTGGGCCCAGGTTCCCCACCAGGTGTGTGGGTCTGCAGCACCGACATGCTTCTGTCTGTTCCTCCAAATCCTGGTGAGCCCGGGATGGCCTAGGACCACTTTTCCCCTCCACACCTAAGGCTGGTTCTTCCTCTCTAGCCCACCCTGTTTCAGCAGCCTATTTAGAAAGGAAGCATAGGCCAGACCAAGAGGCCAGCATTGCTCTGTTGAGCCTCAGTCTGCCCATCTGTAGACTGGGTAGCTGGTTGTGGTGCCTCATGCCCATAATTCTAGCTCCTCAGGAGGGTGAGACAGGAAGATTGCAGCAAGTTCAAGCTACAGTGAGTTCTTGAACAACTTACTTATACCCTACTAGGGAAAAACACCACCCAAACAGGAATGGCCAGAACTGCCCCGCCCCTTTGGCCCACAGTTCTTTGTGGAAGAACTTTAGGGAGGAGGGGTTGCCGTTTCCCCAGAGGAATGTCCACTCGGCCTTGGAAACTGTATTTCCCTTGTAGAGCTGCCCAGACGCCCCATCTCTGGGTCCTTGCTTCCTCATGGCTGGGCTGCCTCCCTACCTGGCCACCCTGATTGTGCCACCCCATAGGGATCGACTGGGATGGCTTCCGGGGAGCCCGGGTGATTGCCTTTCCTGGGAGCCTGACCTACGCTCTCAACCATGGTGTCTACCTCACTGACTCGCAGGTATTACTCCTGGGTACAGCTGAGCTGCCCTGGGACAGGGGTGCTTTTCCAGACCCGTGCTCTGGAACCTGTTGGCCTTGCTAGTCCTTGTGGTCTCGAGCCTGAGGAGTTTTCCTTCATGGTATGGCTCTGGTGTTCACTTGCCTCTGTGTATCAGGCTGTGTGCAGGTGCTGGGGCCGTGGCAGCCATTGAAGCCCGCCCTCAACCTTCTAGAGGTCTGCAGCGCTTGTGGCCCCACGAATACAGTGGTACCTGCCAGACTCGTGTCTTCTCACGTGGAGACCGCCTGCTGATACGCACAGCTGTGCCTGCTTTCTGGTCCTCTCTTTGCTCCTGTGCCTGATTCTGTTCCTCCCCTCTCCACAGGGCTTTGTTTTGGACATTTACTACCAGGGCGGTAAGGAGGAGCTACAACGCTGTGTCAGGCCTGACGGGCTGGTACCGCTGGTATGGTTGCTGGGCTTGGGATGGGGCATCTTAGGGACTTTTTGGAATGAGGGGGGGCAGTTTCCCTTTCTTTCTGGGGAAAAGCCCCACTCTTTTTAGATGATTCCGGGCTAAGCTAGAACCAGAACCTAAAGAGACATTCAGGAGAACTGATGCAGCCCGAGTCTATGGATCAGGTAGACCTGGAAGTTCAGGGTCTCGTCCTGTGCCAGAAAGCTACCAAATGTGAGCAAGTTAGGGAATTCGGTAGAAAGAGATGCAGAAGCAGCCCAGGACGGACTCGGGTGCGAGTGTTGGGAAGAGGTGTGGAACTGGGTTTGGCAGGAGACCTGAAGGTTGAGGGAGTTCTGTGAGGTGCTTTGGTAGGAGCTGTCCAAACCTGGAAGCTGGGGGCTGGGTGGTCCAAAAAGTCCATGCCGATTACAATACCCGGCCTTGTGGCTCATCTGCATGTGCCTTCCTCAACGTATGCCTGAGCTTGGCCAGAGTCCCCCTACTCGAGCTTTGTGGTTCCCTCCAGGTCTCCGGGGTCGTCTTCTTCTCTGTGGAGACTGCTGAGCACCTCCTGGCTACCCATGTGAGCCCGCCTCTGGATGCCTGCACCTATATGGGCTTGGACTCGGGAGCCCAGCCTGTGCAGGTGACTAAGGAAAGACCACTGGGCTCACCTGGCTGGGGGTGGGATGCCGTGTGACCTCAGGCCAGCCCTCTCCCCTTTCTGGGTCAGCATCCCAGCAGATAGGACTGTCCCAGCCCTGCCTTGGGATTGTGGGGTCCAGCTGCTTCCATGACCAACAGCTGTGCTTCTCATTCCCGCCCAGGTGTCTCTGTTTTTCGACATCCTGCTCTGCATGGCTCAGAATGTGAACAGGGAGGACTTCCTGGCTGGGCGGCCCCCAGAGATGGGGCAAGGTGACATAGCCCTAGCTGCAGATTACCTGAAGGGAGCCCGAGCCCAGCTGTGGAGGGAGCTCCGAGATCAGCCCCTCACTATGGGTAAGTATTACTTTTTGTTTGTTTGTTTTTGTTTTTTGTTTTTTTTTTCCGAGACAGGGTTTCTCTGTAGCTTTGGAACCTGTCCTGGAACTCACTTTGTAGACCAGGTTGGCCTCAAACTCACAGAGATCTATCTGCCCGTCTCTGCCTCCCAAGTGCTGGGATTAAAGGTGTGCACTACTACAGCCTGGCTTGTTTTTTTTTCAAGACAGGATTTCTCTGTGTATCTTTGCATCTTTCCTGGAACTCTCTTTGTAGCCCAGAGTGGCCTTGAACTCACAGAGATTTGCCTGCCTCTGCCTCCCGAGTGCTGGGATTAAAGGCGTGCACCACCACTGCCCAGCTTGTTTTGTTTTGTTTTGTTTTGTTTTGAGACAGAGTTTCTCTGTGTAGCCCTAGCTGTCCTGGAATTTACTCTGTAGACCAGGCTGGCCTCGAACTCACAGAGACCAGCCTGCCTCTTCCTCCCAAGGACATGTGCCACCATGCCCACTGGGTGAATATTTCTTATTGGCCCTCTGGGGTAGAAAGAAAGCTGCCTCCTGTATTGTGGACTAGGTAGGCCAGCTCAAGGACTGGACAGTCATGCTCTCCCTCTCTAGCTCTCTTGCCAAGCACTTCTGTGTCCTGTCTTCCTCTTGTCTCTTGCGTTGGCCCCTTTCCGGGTGTGTCCACCTGTTATCCATCGGCCTGTGGCGGGTTGCATGCTCTCTGAACCTTACCTTTATCATTGGCCCAAGTGGGTCACCCCATGCCTGCTTTCCTAGCGTCTGGTGAGGATGTCTGTTGGCAGTCACCTGATCTTACACTGGAGCTGCAGCAGGCACAGGGTTGGAGTCAGAGCTTTTAAAAAAGGATTTATTGTTTAATTTACAAAGTTTTATGTCTCGGGAGGCAGAGCCAGGCGGATCTCTGTGAGTTCAAGGCCAGCCTGGTCTACAGAGTTCCAGGACAGGCACCAAAACTACACAGAGAAACTGTGTTGAAAAACCAAAAAAAAAAAAAAAAACAAGTTATATGTATGTTTGTGTGTCTGCCTGTTGGTGTGTACGTGTAGGTGCTGGTGCCCTCAGAGGCCAGAAGAGGGCGTTGGATCCCCCGAAGCTGGAGTTACAGGTGGTGTGAGCCTCTTGATATGGGTGCTGGGACTCAAACTCCAGTCCTCTGCATCTCTCGAGCCCCTGGGGTCCACACTTGTGTCTTTACAGTGTATGTCCCTGATGGTGGCTACAGCTATCTGACTGCTGACGCCAGTGAGTTCCTGCACAGCCTCACGATGCCTGGGGTTGCTGTGGCCCAGATCGTCCACTCCCAGGTGGAGGTGAGACCTGCCTGCCCCTCAACAGGTGCCTGCTGGGTACTTGAGGTCAGGTGAGATGTGGGCTCTAGAGAAAGAAATATCCTGTGTTTGGAACAGTGTACCTATGAGTTAAGATGCCATCTCTATTTTAATTAATTATTAACTATCTTAAATTTATTTATTTAATTTATTTATTTTTGAGATATCATCTCATGTAGCCCAGGCTGACTTCAAAGTTGGTTTGTCTCCAAGGATGACCTTGAACTTTTTCTCTGTGTAGCCCTGACTTCTGGAACTCACTTTGTAGACAAGGCTGACCTTGAAATCACAGAGATCCACCTGCCTCGCCTCTTGAGTGCTAGGATGAAGGGCGTGCACCGCACGTTAAGATATCCTAGAGGCACTGGAGGCTCAGAGATGCTAAGGCACTTATTCAAGGCCACAGAGCCAGGAGCTAAGTCAGAAGCCAGAGAGACCTTTCTGCAGGGTCTCCGTGGAGACAGACATATGTGGGTCTGGGTTAGTCCCCATGATGCTGGGGGACCGGACAGATGGAGTTCAGAGGTTGTTCTTGGGATAGGAGTATCTGGATCTATGGGATGGGGAAAGTTCTTTAGCTTAGGTCAGGCCAGGTCTAGAGGGGGATCTGGCTGGTTGAGGTTTCTGGAATGCAGTGGGTCTTTATGCTTCCCTAAGGGGGAATTAAGGTAACACCTTGGCCCTGGCCTTCAGCTTCCCTGATTTTCTTCCCTGGCCTCACAGGAGCCACAGCTGCTAGAGGCTACGTGCTCCGTCATCAGCTGCCTGCTGGAGGGTCCTGTACACCTGGGGCCTCGGAGTGTCCTGCAGCACTGTCACCTGAGGGTGAGGCCCGACTGCATGGGCAAGGGGAAGCAGATGGGGGTGCCATTGCTCAGCATCTGTTTGGATGTCCCATGTACCTGCTTCCCCCCTCAAGATGCCTGCCCCCTTCCTCGCAGGGCCCCATTCATATTGGCGCTGGCTGCTTTGTGAGTGGCCTGGATACTGTCCACTCTGAGGCACTGCATGGCCTGGAGCTCCATGACCTCATCCTGCAGGGACACCATGTGCGGCTGCATGGCTCCCTGAGCCGAGTGTTTACTCTTGTTGGCCGTCTGGACAGCTGGGAAGTAGGCATCTACCTCTTGTTCCTTTGCCTCCATCTTCTGACTTTGGGGAGTCCCCGGGGGTCTGGCTCTGTCACAGGGGTCTCAGAGCACTGGCCGTTGGGATAGACGGTTGGGGTGGGGGGATGGCCAGATGTCTCAGTAGACCTTAGAGAATTTTATCCCCATTTTAGAGGCTGGTCATTGAGGGAGGTAGTTTGCCTTGGGTCCTGTAGCCATTAATGGCCCCCATCAGGAGTAGAACTCAGGAGTCTGCTCTAAATCCTAGGTATTTGGGCGGAAGTGTTAAAGTGATCTAAAAGAACCTGTTCCTGTGTGTGTGTGTGTCTCTCTTCCAGTCCCTTTTGGAGTATCTGTTCCCCAGCCTCTGGCCTGGTGTCCCCTATTCCCTTTCAAAGGCCCCTGCATTCCTGACTGCTTCTTCCTCTTCCCCCAGAGACAGGGGGCAGGCATGTATCTCAACATGTCCTGGAATGAGTTCTTCAAGAAGACAGGCATTCGGTGAGTACGCTGGATGCTCCAGCAGGCCTCTGTGGGCCTCGGCAGCCAGTGTGGCTGCTGCTTTGAAGCTTGTTCCTGAGCAGCCCTGTCTGGTCCTCTTCCCACCCTGCCAGGCTTAGTATGGTTTGGACAGCTGGATTCTCTCCAGCACGTCTCCCCGTGCGGCTCTGATTCCCTGGTTGTGCTGGGTTTAGACGCTGGGATTTTTTATTCAGTATCTTACTTAGGCAAGGTGACAAGGCAGCCTAGCCTCCCTCCCCTTGTCATACACTGCTGCCTCCCATGGGGAGTATGTCCCACCCCCGTGAGTTGACAGACAGGCCAGGGTTTGGGAAGGAGGCAGGAGCCTGAGTTTCCTCCTCACTAATGCACCTCTCCGTACCCCAGAGACTGGGACCTGTGGGATCCAGACACGCCCCTCTCAGCTCGATGCCTTCTCAATGCCCGCCTTTTCCCTGTGCTCCACCCCACAAGGGCCCTGGGGCCCCAGGACTTGCTGTGGATGCTGTATCCCCGGGAGGACAGAGGTGAGGCCCTGAGGGCCTGGCGAGCCTCTTGGCGCCTGTCCTGGGAGCAGCTGCAGCCTTGCCTGGACCGGGCTGCCATCCTGGACTCCCGTCGGGATCTGTTCTTCTGCCAGGCCTTGCAGAAGGCCCGGCATGTGCTAGAGGCCCGACAGGACCTCTGCCTGCGCCCACTGATCCGGGCTGCTGTTGGCGAAGGTTGCTCTGGACCCCTGCTGGCCACACTGGACAAGGGTGGGTATGCTGGGTGTTAATAATAAAGGAATTGAGTTTAGTTTTTAGAAAGCTTTATCCTTGTTAGTAAGGCTTTTAGTGGGAGATGGAGGTCCGGTTGCTAAGCCTCTGGGTCCTTATGGCATCTACAGGCCTGTGTGTTTTGTACTGAGTGCCAGGACGGGGGTGTAGAGCTCCAGCTTACAGGGACCTGGCTTACGGGCAGCTCCCCCCCAACTGTAGATGGACCATATGGCCTGGTGGCTAAGATTCTTAGCCTTATAGAAAGTGCCTCATTAGTGACCCTGAGAAGATTGGAACCTTGTCCCTGTTTGTCACTTACCCATAGCCACACAGCCAGTTGAGACTAAGACTTGGTTTGATCCCTGAACTCTTTAAAAATCATTTATTTAAGCTGGGTGGTGGTGGTATATGCCTTTAATCCCAGTGCTCGGGAGGCAGAGGCAGGTGGGTCTATCTATGAGTTCCAGGCCAGCCAGGTCTACAGAGTGAGTTCCAGGACAACCAAGGCTACACATAGAAATCCCGTCTTGAAAAAACAAAACATTTTAAAAAATTTATTTGTGTGTGTGTGTGTACACAAAATGTGTGCATGTACTATTAGAGGACAAGTTGTTCTCTCTTTCACCATATGGGTGCCAGGGATTAAATTCAGGTTGTCAGGTTTGGCAGCAAGTGCATTTACCCCAAGCCCCCTCGCCGACCCAAGCCTGAACTCTTGACCACTCCGATGTCTCAGGCAGCAGTGGAGGATGCGTTTGGGCTGGGGCTAGCAGAGTAAAACCTTTGCTAGGTAGAGTAGAATGCATTCACAGGCAGGGGCGCATCTCGACCAAAGCTGGTAGGAATGAGGAATCTGGAGTAGTTGGGGGCTGTTGAGACCGGGGGGCAGAGTGTTAAGAAGGCCAGCAGCCTTCTCGTCTGAAACCCCTAACCCCTGGTCCCTCAGTTGCAGCTGAGGCCAAAGATCCTGGTGTGGCAGCCCGGGCTCTGGCTTGTGTGGCAGACGTGCTGGGCTGCATGGCAGAGGGCCGAGGAGGCTTGCGCAGTGGGCCAGCGGCCAACCCTGAGTGGGTTCAGCCTTTCTCATACTTGGAATGTGGAGACCTGGTGAGGGGCGTGGAGGCGCTTGCTCAGGAAAGAGAAAAGTGGCTGAGCAGGTGGGTGTTAGTCAGTTGGAACCCACTGAGAAGCCATGGGTGGAAGGGTCTCCTGATGGTGGAAACTCAGAGAGAGGGTGTTCAAGTTGACCGAGACAGGCAGTCTACCCCCAGCTTGGGGCTCCATGCGACCAGCTGTCTTCCCTCCTGTCAGGCCTGCCTTGCTGGTTCGAGCTGCCCGCCATTATGAAGGGGCTGAGCAGATCCTGATCCGCCAGGCCGTGATGACTGCCCAGCGCTTTGTCTCTGCCCAGCCCGTGGAGCTGCCAGCACCTGGGCAGTGGGTGGTGAGTGAGTGCCCAGCCCGTGTGGATTTCTCTGGTGAGTCCCTCGGGTGACGTATGAGTAACTTGCTCGGAGCCCGGCTGGCAGGCTCCGTGACCACCTTGTTGAACTTCGGTAGGTGGCTGGAGTGACACCCCCCCCATCGCCTATGAACTTGGCGGGGCAGTACTGGGCCTGGCTGTGAGGGTGGATGGCCGCCGGCCCATCGGGGCCAAGGCGCGTCGCATCCTGGAGCCTGAGCTGTGTCTGACCGTGGGGCCCCGACAGGATGAGATGACCACGAAGATAGTGTGCCAGAGCCTGGACGACCTGAAAGATTACTGCCAGCCTCACGCCCCAGGTCAGGACAACTAGGACATTGTCAAGTAGAGATGGCAGCCACAGTCAGCTGGGATGGGGGCAGAACTCAAGAGATCCATTCACAGAGGACTGCAGACTACCGAGGACCTACCGTAGGGCTAGCCAGTATGTGTGAGGGGCCCTGGAAGACTAGAAAGAGCTGGCAGGCACCCTTCTTAGGTACACACTGGCACAGGACAGAGTGACACATCTGCCTGTGGTAAGAGAGCCTAGATGTCCTTTTATGGTTTGAGGAGGGGGCCTGCATTGTCCTACCAGAGGAGCTCCGTCTTGGGCTGGGAAATGGCAGTGGAGGTGGGCTAAGTGGTGGCCTAGGAGTGCAGTTCCTTCATTTGTGCTCACCCCTCAGGGGCCTTGCTGAAGGCAGCCTTCGTCTGTGCTGGTATTGTGCATGTCCAGTCAGCGATCCCTCTGCATGAACAGCTGTTACACTCCTTTAATGGTGGCTTTGAGCTGCACACCTGGTCAGAGCTGCCCCATGGCTCTGGTCTTGGTGAGTAAGCCCTGGGCCCCTGCTGTCTCCCCTTTTTTTTTTTTGTCTCAACCCCTCAGTCTTACTTATGATCCTGAACCCTGGCTTCTGTGCAGCGGAAAGGGTAGGGTGGGACGGGGCAGAAGTGAGTCATGACTGGTGTCCTGTGTTCTGCAGGCACCAGCAGCATCCTGGCAGGGGCTGCCCTGGCTGCCTTGCAGCGGGCTGCAGGCCAGGCCGTGGGTACAGAGGCCTTGATCCATGCAGTGTTGCACCTGGAGCAGGTGCTCACCACAGGTAAGGTGGTCTAGGGTGGTGGAGAACGCTGACATTTTTCATAGACCCTGTAGGGTGGGCTCCCTGGATTTACCAGCAGCCACCTAACTGTGGCTGTACTACTCTTTAAAATGGTCATAGTTTATCACTTTGATTTCTGATGCTGTCCAACTTGAAATGTTTTATCTCAAAGGAGCTAATGTCCCATGAATGCCTACTTGAGGGCTAAAAGCTATTGCTCCTTCTGAGTTTTGTGTCTGAGCGTTTTGGCTGCCTGTATGTAAGTGCACCTTATTTGGGCCCAGGGAGTGCAGAGGAGGGTGCCGGATTCCTTAGAGCTGGAGTTAACAGACGGTAATGAGCCACCATATGGGCGATGAGAACTGAACCCAGGCACTCTGAAAGTAAATGCTCTTAACTGCTGAGCCATCTCTCCGGCTCCACTGCGCCTTTCTTTTGTTATTGGGTACCTGTGGTGCCAGATGGTCTTTATGACTACCCACTCCAGGCTGTCCTTCAGAATCTGTAGGACAGATCTGGGTTTGGAGGACGGACCTTCAGTCTCCTTTCTGGCAAGCTGACATTCTCTTGGGCTGCGAACATTTGTGCCCCACTGCCCCCTACACGGCAGAACAGTAAGGGCCAGCGAAGACTACACTCTGAGATGGTCTTGGCACCAGACCTCTCCTCCTGGCCATTAAGGCACGTGGAAGCTGAGCATAATGTAAAGCAGCCACACACTTGTCTGGTTCTAGATCCTAGACTGTTCTGTTCACCCAGGGGTTCATCTCTGGTCTAATTTGAAGGAAACTGCCTCAAAGCTGTCTGGGGTTTTCTCCAACTCCACTGTAGCCCTACCCTGGTACAGACTCACATCCTACAACAGGCAGTCATTAGCAAGAGTTAGATATGGGAGCTTTCAGTTTTCTTTTGCAGTGTGCCATTCAAGTTCTTCATTTGGCCAACTGGCATTGATTGATAATCTACTGTATTGGGGCCTGGGGATAAAATGAACAAAAACATGTCCTTTTGAGAAAGTCATGGGACGTAAGGGACCTAGACACCAATCAGTAGCCACTGGGGTGACTGTATCCTTTGCAGCTGCACCCAGTGCTCTGAAGAAGGGTCTAGTCCAGTTCTTGACATTTCCAGCTCTATCTTGTATTGTGGCTGTAAAGTTTTAGATGCTTCTTGCCATGTGCATTCTGTACTTTAGATTCTTAAATGCTGAGGGACTAAGGTTAGAGAGACAGTGAGTAGAGCGCCCACTATGCAAACATGACGACCTGACCATAGATCCCCGTCCCGGTGTTAACATCTAGGTGTGAAAGCATGTGCTTATGCCCTGTACTGGGAGGTGGGTGCAAGAGAATCCCCAGGGCTGACTGGCCAGCCAATTGATGAGCTCCAGGTGGTGGAGGGGCTGGAGAGTTCCTAGCTCACAGCCACCTGTAAATCCAGCTCCAAGGGATCTGACACCCTCTTCTGATCTCTTGGGGCACAGCATTCATGTGTACATACCTACACCTACACACACACACACACACATACACTTACTTAAAACATAAAATCTTTTTGGTTTTTCAAGACAGGGTTTCTCTGTGTAGCCCTGCCTGTCCTGAACTCACTCTGTAGACCAGGCTGGCCTTGAACTCACAGATCCACCTGCCTCTGCCTCCCCAGTGCTGGGATTAAAGGCGTGTGCCACTACCACCCGGCCATAAAATCTTTTTTAAAAAAATTAAAAAGTAGAGTGTTGACCTCTGACCACATGGGTACATAACCCACCCATACATATACGTACACACCACCTCCTCAAATATCAAGGCCTGAAACCCCAAAGGAGCTTGTTTTATCAGATTATTCATTTATTTATCTATTATTTGAAGTACTGGAGCTCATGTATGCTAGGGCTTTGAGCTTTTTTTTTTTTTTTTTTCCCCGAGACAGGTTTTCTTTGTGTAGCTCTGGCTGTCCTGGAACTCACAGAGATCCACTTGCCTCTGCCTCACAAGTGCTGGGGTTAAAGGCGTGTGCCACCACTGCCCAACAAGCTTCTTTCTTCTAAAAAATATTTTTTGTTTGGTTTCTTATTTAATTTTATGTGTATGGGTTGTTTCTTTGTGCATGTGTATGCATTACATGCAGAGGTATCTGCAGAGGCCAGAAGAGGGTGTTGGATTGCCCTTGAGACTTGAGTTGTTAGCCACATGTGGGCATTGGGAATTAAACCTGGGTCTTCTGGAAAGGCAGCCAGTGCTTTTAACCATGGAGCTATCTCTCTACCTCCTCCCCCCCTTTTTTTTTGACTTATTATATATACAGTGTATATATATGTCTTTTTTAAAAAGACATTTTATTTTACTCTGTATATCTTTGTGTGGGTATGTGTACTTGTGGGTGCCCACAGAAGCTATAAGGTATTTAATCCCCTTATGCTATTGTAGGTGGTTGTGAGCTGCCAGATATGGGTTCTAGAAACCAAATTCTGCTCCTCAGAAAGAGCAGTAAATGCTTTTAACTGCTGAGCCATCTTTTTGCCCCCATGAACTTCCTTCCAAACACTCTTAGAAGACAGACTGCTGGGGCACCGGCAGATTACACGGAAGTCTTACCTTCTGACGTGCCGTCAGATATGCAGCATAACCTGGGTCTTGACTGCAGCCCCGTTCTCTTCCTTGGACGGGCCTGCTGTCATGGCTCACTAGTCTCAGCTAAGGTTGGGACAAGCGGTCTTCCCATTCTGGTCCCAGACAGAGGTTCAGGCCCATGAAACTGCTGGGTAAGGTTGGGCCCCAGAGGCTCCAACAGTGACAGGACTTTGGGCTCACAGGAGGTGGCTGGCAGGACCAAGTGAGTGGCTTAATGCCTGGCATCAAGGTGGGGCGTTCCCGGGCTCAGCTACCCCTAAAGGTGGAGGTGGAGGAAATCACTGTGCCTGAGGACTTTGTCCAGAAGATCAATGACCACCTGCTCCTGGTGTATACTGGCAAGACCCGACTGGCACGGAATCTGCTGCAGGTGAGCTCAGCCCCTAAATAAGGAAGGCATTTTCTTGGCTGGGCTTGGCTGGACCCAATCCTCACTGCACCTTCCATGCCCCACCCGCAGGATGTGTTGAGGAACTGGTATGCTCGGTTGCCTGCTGTGGTGCAAAATGCCCGCAGACTGGTGCGACAGACCGAGAAATGTGCTGAAGCTTTTCGCCAAGGTGAGCTGTTTATTCATCCAGAGGTAAATCTTGTCTCAGGCCTGACACACTCCACATATTAGACCCTTGGGGACCTTCTATTTTCTCCTTGTGGGATCTCTATTAGCATAAAACTTCTCTCATGGGAAAGGTCCTCCGACCCCATTTACCAGGAAACGGGAGGAAGAGGCTCTGGCTTGCCTGAGTTGCAGGGAAGTGGGAGCTGCACGGAGCCCCAAGAGTAAGGCTACAGAACACTGACTGGGCTGGGCACCATGCTAATTCTTGGTGCATATTAGTCCTCACCCCTGTGCAGTTGGCCCCAACACTGGTGAAGAAGCCTTTTGACACTCCCCTCCCTCTGCAAAGTAGTGTCAAGTGAGCATCTTGTCCTCTCCCCAACCCCAGGAAACCTGCCTCTGTTGGGCCAGTACCTGACCTCATATTGGGAACAGAAGAAGCTTATGGCCCCAGGCTGTGAGCCGCTGGCTGTGCAGCGCATGATGGATGTCCTGGCCCCTTACGTATATGGCCAGAGCCTGGCAGGGGCAGGTGGTGGGGGCTTTCTCTATCTGTTGACCAAGGAACCACGGCAGAAAAAGGCCCTGGAAGCTGTGCTGGCCAAAGCTGAGGTATGTGTTGCCATCAGGGTTGGAAGTTGGTTGGAGGGAAATAGCCCACTGTGGCCTGCCAACTCATGGTCTCCCTGGCCCTGCACCAGTCCAGCCTCCAAGAGGCTGGGGAGCTGTCTAAAGTCCTCTCAACACCTTCCATCCTATCCAGGGCCTTGGCAACTACAGTGTCCACCTGGTGGAAGTGGACGCTCAGGGCCTGAGCCTGCAGCTTCTGGGAAGCGATACCTGTCTTTGTGGGGCCGGGCCCTCTGGAGCAGGCACCACCTAGAGCTGCACTTCCCTTTAGTGGAGTTCAGTTTGCTGTTCATCACCTACCTCTTCCGGGCTGCTGCTAAGGAAGCAAGACTTGGGCAGAGGAGGCAGTGTTCTTAAGTAGGACTGTACTTCATGGCTGGCAGTGGCTAAGACTTGGCCTCTACTCCATCTGGATTAAGGAAAGTCTTAACAATGGTGTCTCATGTGGACTTTACAAATACCATGGCCCAGTATAGGCCTACTAGAGCCTTGGAAGAGATGACAATCAGACCAACTTTGATGATATACTCTTAGACATTCTATTCCCATGTTCAACTTTGATCCTTAGCCCTCTATTGGGGATGGTCTATTCCTAGGTCTGTGGCAGTGAACAGTACAGTCTACAGAAAGTTTCTGATAACCTAAGCGTTTTCCAGCAACACTCCAGACAGTGCTAAGGGAATCTAGTGGCAATGGGTTCTCAACACTGGCATTCTTGGAATAAATTCTAATTTTCAAGGTTGTCCTCAGAAAGCTCTTTCTTATTCTTAATGGGAGTAATTCCCACTTCTGGCACTGTGGGAAGCTGCCCCTGAATTGATCCAGCTCCTGGTGCTGACAGCCCAAGAGAGGGTTGAAGTTTAGGACTGAATGAAGGCTCTCGCTGTCATGTGACTGGATATGGGAAGCTGAGGTCTCATGCATTTGACTTCAGGCTTTAGGCTACTAGTGGAATGGCCTTGCTCAAGCTGCCACCCCTTCCTAGACCCAACACAATGGCACATCTCCAAGCAGTGTTTTTACTCTGATGTTTATTTGTGAACATCACAGCCTTGCCTTTACGTCCCTAGGTGCCTTCAAGTTCCCATGCTGTCAGGGTCATTGTGCCTGCTGTAGTGTGAGGGTGAGAGAAGGACCACTCGTGGGAAGGCTGGCTGGGCCATATGCTGCCTGCTTGGTCTTCCACCTCTCTCAGTTGGGAAAGGCTATCCTAAAGCACCCTCCCCATTGCCTCCAGCCTCAATTGCTCCTGGGCAGGACTTGGGAGTGGGTCCAGTGCTTGCTTTCTGGTTGTTTCGCAGTGGTATAGTCTGGGTCCCCGGCTCACTCAAGCCAGCCGGCTCTGCATGGCTCTTTGACTGTAGCTACTTAGAAAAGAGGTCCTGACGTCTGGTGGGCCACATGGCAGCTACAGGCGCAGCCTCTTGATGTCCTCACTGCGGAAGTCTATGCGCAGAGCCAGGACCTGTCGCACTTCAGCAGGGGTGAGGCGCCACGTCAAAGGGCCAGAGTTGGCACCCCAGTAATCTAGTATCTCAGTCACCTGTGGGAAGAATGTGCTAGTTGGCAGGGGTTGAGTCTATTCTGAGGGAAGCTCCTGGGCTTTACTAAGACAAGGCAGGGACACATAGGAAGGTAACTTGTAGAACTGAGCTACTAGCAAGTGAGGGAGTGGCAGGGTTTCAAACTTGGCTCTGGACTCTTTCCACTCCCTTTTCTGGGCTAGGTTGAGGGAGTCACGTACCCGCTCTAGATTGAGGATTGTAGCCATTTGTGAGAGCCGGGCGAACTTGTCTCGGATGGTCCAGGTTGTCACCGTGGTAAGGTAAGCAATGAGTGACCTCAGTTCCTTGTCAAACTGCAGACCGCCTAGCTACCGGAGAATGAACACAAACCTTTTCTCTGTTTAAGGCCTGGCCCTATGACGAAACAGAGCTAGAACCCAGCTGTCCTTAGAACTGGGAGGTAAAGGCTGAGGAGATGGCTCAGCAGGGAGGAGTGCTTGCCACCAACCCTGATGATCTGAGTTTGATTCCTAGAACCCACATGGAGAACCAGGACGACTGCAAGTTGTCCACATGTACACTGTGGCATGTGCTCCCCACCAAATAAATAAATGGAGAGAGAGAGAGGAGAGAGAGAGAGGGAGAGGGAGAGAGACACAGAGACAGAGACAGAGAATATTAAAAAAAAAAAAATGAAAGAACTAGCAGGCAAGACCACCACTGGGCCTGTGGCTCCAGTCTGTTCTAGTGCCTCAGAAGCCAGACAGAACTGGGCCTAGATAAGCAGGGTGTGCTGGTGGCAGAGAGGATATAAATTCTGGGATGGCATTACTTAATAGGGGAGAGCTGTGGGCCCATATTCCTTTGAACTTACCCTATTGAAGGCAGACTTCAGAACCACCTTTTCTAATTCAACAGCAACAAGGCTGGTCATGAGTCCGGTCAGGCTGTCATAGATGACTGGGGACAGGCTGGCCTGCACAAAGCTTGTATCAGTAGTCCATCCAGGCCCTTTGCCTTTACACTGGAGTTCCAGTGAGACAGTTACATGAAGAGATAGTGTCCCCACAGGCGACTCAGTAGGGCCTTTGGCGTCTACAGCAAGAGTGGTAGGCCACAGGATGCCAGTGAGGGGCAGAAGGGGCAATTACTTACCTTGAACTCTGCCATCTGCTGTTCCAGGTTGACAATGAACTGCTGTACCCAAGGGTCATTGGCCTCATAGTCATTGAATTCTTCCTATGGTCAGAAGCAAGTGGGGGCTGCAAAGGGCCTCTTTCTAACAAGTACTGCTCACCCTCACACCCCCCTCTGGCCTCCCCCTCCTTTTGTTTTTTTTTTCCGATACAGGTTTTCTCTGTGTAACAGTCCTGGCTGTCCTGGCACTCGAACTCAATGAGATCCACCCGCCTCTGCCTCCCAAGTGCTTGGATTGAAGGCGTGTGCCACCAACGCCCGGCTCCTCTGCACCCCCCCCCCCCCAACTTGTTTTTTTAAAAAAAGATATCCAGCTAACAGCTCTGGGCTGCAGTAGTGGCCCATGTATCAGGGCAAGGCTAGGCCAGGAGAATAATGCTCTTAGCTGGTGGTGGCAGAGCACTTGGGGGGCAGAGGCAGGCAGAACTCTGTGAGTTCAAGACTAGCCAGGGCTACATAGTGAGACTGTCTCAAATTAAAGGGCTCCTTGGTCTATGATAGGTGCGATAGGTGGGGTAAAATATGCCTCAGTATACGATGAGTCACATGGAGGCAAGACCCCTTCACATGTCTCTCTGAGCCATTCTGACAGCAGGAACAAATCTAGTCTTTGATGGAGATGGAGGTGGGCTGACAGCACTTAAGGCCTAGTCTGTTCAGATGATTCCCTGCCTTTGATGACTCTGCGGTCAGGCTGACCTCCTCGATGTTGTGGGAGACTGAGAGAAAAGTGTTGATCCAAGGTTGCACTTGAGGCTTGACTGCTGAACTGTTGAGCTCCGCCAGCCCTTCCTGCACCAAGACAGGACAGAGAACATCAGACGTGTGCCCCACCTCGTACCTTATCTTCCACCCGTCTCTTGACTCGTGCAGCTGAGCAGGCACTTCAGAATCATAGTGGAGGTCATGATAATAAAAGCCAGGAACGTGTCCCTTTCCAGAGCTGTGGAGATTCAGGTCCAGAGATGAGGTCCTGAGACTGTCTTACAAATCTCAAAAGGTGATTTCATAATGCCTGGTGTTAGAGCCTGTGGCTAAGGTCAAGCATCATTGAACCAGGTGGCTCAGTTCATTTGAACATCTTTCTGAGGGGTCTTGTCATTTGGGGGCCACCAAGCAGAAATTCTAAAGGACCAGACACTGGCTTGTTTGTGTGACACATGCTAAACAAAAGCACAGTGGGGCCTTTGGTCTCAAGGGATTTGTCTGCCTTCAGTGGCTGCATTCTTCACCCTTGCCCTCTCCCCCGCCCACAGTGGAGCCCACGGGAAGCCAGCTAACAGTCTTCCCAGAGCATCATGGCAGCAGCATGAGGCCTTACCTGCAAGAGGTCTCGAAATTTGTTGGACACAGCAGCCAAGTCAGAAAGGCAGCTGTCAAACTTGGCTTGGGCCTGCTCCCCTCCAATGCCCTGACTGAACAGCTTGGTGCAGTCACTCTAGGGGAGAATACAGCTTTAGAAATCGACTGTGCCTCTGCCATTGGAATGTAAGCAGGGGCAGAGGGGGTCAATATGCAAGTAGCCATTTGTCCTCTACTAGACTTCTCTGGGAAGATTCTATAATGGTGGCTCTTTACTTTGCTTTCACACCCCCACCCCTTCTAATATGAAGAGAACAAGAAACAGAAATGGCAGAAGTTTATACATACATACATACACAGATACAGACACAGACACAGACACCGACACACACATTTAAGGCTAACAGGGCTGGAGAGATGGCTTAGCGGTTAAGAGCAATGGCTGCTCTTCCAGAGGACCTGGGTTCATTTTCCAGAATCCATAACTGTCTATAACCCAGTTCCAGGGGATCTGGCACCCTCACACAGACATACACACAGGCAAAACATAAATGCACATAAAAATAAATAAATCTTAAAAAAAGAAAAGAAAAAAATTACTAGGCAGTGGTGGCGCTCACCTTTAGTCCCAGCACTCAAGAGGCAGAGAGGCAGGAGACACTGAATTTCAGGCCAGCCAGGGCTACCTAGTGAGACCCTGTCTCAAAAATGAAAATAAGGAGGAGGAACAGAGTGCTGTTGTGTACCACTATCACCAGGCCCTATTTTGTAATCTCTTTTTTCATGTGGCTAATTCTGCTGGCCCAGTTATGAATTTCTATCATTTTATGAATTTTTTACTTTTTACTTTTTTTTTTTTTGGTTTTTCAAGACAGGGTTTCTCTGTGTAGCTTTGGTGCCTGTCCTGGATCTCGCTCTGTAGACCAGGCTGGCCTCGAACTCACAGAGATCCGCCTGCCTCTGCCTCCCAAGTGCCAATATTAAAGGCATTCGCCACTGCTGCCCAGCCTCAGCCTGCTTTCTTATAGAACCCAGGACCAGCAGCCCAGAGATGGCACCACTCATCATGGGCTGGGCCCTCCCCCACTGATTACAGCTGGATCTCATGGAGGCATTTCCTCAGCTGAGGCTCCTTCCTCTCTGATGGCTCCAGCCACCACCGCCAGGCTAGTTTTTTATTTCTTTTTTCAAACCCTAACAGACTGATAGTAAGGATATAGCTAGGAATAAATCTAGAGTGCTAACATTCAGGGGGAATTTAGAGGTAGAGTGGTGGCCTAGCATGTGCAGGGCCCTGGGTTCAGTCCCAAACACGGTGGTGCACACCTTTAATCCCAATCAAACATTTATTGTATAACAGACACTGCACTGTTTGTATAATGTATCACCTTATTTTATTCCATTTTAAGGTTTTTTTTTGGGGTAAATTCCTGATTTGATCCATGTCTCCCTGTTTTCTCAGGGCCTCCCTCAGAACCATATTAGCTATGAAACCACCTGCCTAGCCCCAATGTCACACCAGTTTCTACAGGCAGTCCTTTGCCTCTGCTGCAAAGCATCCTCTGGTTAGTGTCCACCTTGGAGGAAGGACCCCAGCTTTCCTCCTTTCTGGGAACTCACTTTAATACTTGACAATGTTACCCCACGCTGTCTTGTTTTATTTGTTGAGACTGTTAGTACATACTTCATATTCACTCCATGGCAATGTTATGGGAAGAGGTCATTATCTCTGTTTTACAACTGAGACTCAGGAAACTGAAAACAGAGCTTGCCTAAAGCCACACAACTGGTTAGCGGTCTAGTGGAGATTTGAATATCCTAGTATTTGACTTCAAGGCCCAAGAAATTCATACTATGCTCTGCAGTCCTTTGTTAAAAAGTGACAGCAGGGACTGGAGGGATGGCTCAGTGATTAAGAGCTCTTCTTGCTCTTCCAGAGGACCTGGATTCAGTTCCCAGCACCCATGTGGGGCAGCTCACAGCTGCCTATAAATTCAGCTCTGGGCGATATGATGCCTCTAGCCTATGAGAGCAACTGCACTCATGTGCATATTATTCTTCTAACTCCACATACACATAATTACAAATAATAAAAATATATCTTTAAAAAAATACAGCAACTGGCTTTATGCAGGGTTTGGTAAACCTTATTTAATTTTATTTATAGAAGGCTTTATCATAATTAAAAAATATTTATGTGTATGTATGTGTTCCTAGGTGAATGTAAGCCGTGTGTGTGTGTGTGTGTGTGTGTGTGTGTGTGTGTGTGTGTGTGTG